>JAQJVL010002133.1:0-119030 GCA_035578905.1 Stictocephala bisonia
ATTTGTTGATTTTTCTAGTTTAAGATTGATATAGCCACTGAATGTATGTTCAAATTGTTTCAGCTTCTAGTAGTGAGGATCTCTGGACTCCTTTTAAAGAATTGCAAAGTTTAGTGGAAAGAGCTGTTTGCAGTGAAGACGATTCAATTTTAGACCCACTTCAAAAGGCTTTACATAAACACAAACAAAATTTTTTAACACTTCTAAAGAATCCTGTAAGTATTCCAAACCCAATGAGAAAAATACCATTTCAGCAAGCTTATAAATATATATAGCAGTTTGATACCAGAAAGACATAATAATTAATTAATTTTTGTATTCTGTATTTTATGCATTATTTAGTTTTGAGTTAATCTAATTTAATACTAGGGGACTTAGTATCAATAGTGGTATTTTTTTCTAAATATTAATGTAGTTTCAATACTTATCTTTTAGCCCTTTATATATATATATATCTAGTAATTTCACATTATTATATTTGCTTATTTATTTGAAGTACTGAATAACAATTAATTTATGTATGTAAAGAAATAGTTTCAAAGTTGATAAATACTGCCAATTTATGACATTTAAAACAAAGATTTCTGAACCAACACAAATCTGTTAACATGTTCATTAAAAGTTATTTTTGCAGTACAAGTAAATGTCACACAACACAAATATATTGCAATATAAGCGCAATATACACAAATATTAATAGCACAATACAAGCCCAAAAGGCACGGATATTGAGTGATTCTTTTGTGAATCCTAGTGTGAGCAAGGTAAACACTATTTGCCGAAATCGATCACCATATTTATGCATTTTATGCTTGTATTTTGATAGATTTATGAATTTTGTACTTGTATTATAGTATATTTTTAAACTCCGCCTGCAACAGGCATGGGTGGATTGAGTAGCCCAGTGTCTGTTGTTGCCGGTCCCAAGCCCGGATAAAGGAGGAGGGTTGACGTCAGGAAGGGCATCCGGTCGTAAAAACTGGTGCCAAAGCCAAGACAACGATGGATACTTCCCAAAATAAATGGTCCGGAGTAATAGTCTCCCAATCGGATCTCCGGGGGAGACGTTCTGTGAAGAATCCAAAGTATAGGATAAGATTTGGAACTCTAAATGTGGGCACATTAAATGGAAAGAGCAGGGAGATTGTGGAGGTAATGCAGAGGAGGAGAGTGGATGTTCTGTGTCTGCAGGAGACTAGATGGAGAGGGGACAAGGCAAGAGTGTTGGCAGAGGGATACAAACTTTTCTATAGTAGTGCAGATAGGGATTCTAGAAATGGAGTGGGGATTATCGTGAATAGGGACCTCAAGGAGGAAGTGTGTGAGGTTAAAAGGATAAGCGATAGAATCATGAGTGTAAAGTTGGTCGTGGGGGATGAGCTAGTCACGGTGCTGAGTGTGTATACACCCCAAACGGGGTGTTCTGAGGAAGAAAAGGACAATTTCTGGAGATTGCTGGATGGAGCAACAATGGAGATACCAGACAACGAAAGGGTCATAATTGGGGGAGATTTGAATGGACATGTAGGCGGGAGAAGAAGTGGGGAGGATGGAGTACATGGGGGATGGAGCTATGGCGAAAGGAATGCAGAAGGAGAGAGGATTGTGGAGTATGCAGTGGCTTTTGATATGGTAATTTCAAATACCATTTTCGAACGAAGAAGAGAACAACTCGTAACTTTTAAGAGTGGTGAACAGAGAAGCCAGATAGATTACATCCTGTGTAGGAGGAGACATAGAAAGGAAATAAAGAACACCAAGGTCATACCAAACGAAAGTGTAGCAGCCCAACATAGGCTGGTAGTAGCTGACTGTGAGATGGGGGTAAGGAAAGTCAGGAAATTCAAAAGTTATGGAGAAAGAAGGATTAAGTGGTGGAAGCTCAAAGAGGAGAGTCTTCAGGAAGAATTTAGGGAAAAGGTGCTGCGTGAGCTGAGATTGCCGGAGGATGTACAAGAGTGGTGGAACATAAATGGAGAGGTTATAAGGAGATATGGAGAAGAAGTGCTAGGCAGAACGTCTGGAAAGGGACCACCACAGGACAAGGAAGCGTGGTGGTGGAGCGAGGAGGTTCAGAGAAGGGTGAAACTGAAGAGGGAGGCAAAGAAGCAATGGGATCTGAGGGGAGGACAGGAAGAAAAGGAAGCCTTTAAGATTGCAAAGAAGAAGGCAAAGCGGGCTGTTGCGAAGGCAAAAGCGAGGGCCATGGAGGAGGCATACGAAGATCTGGAAAGAAACCAAGATGACAGGCAACTAATAAGGATTGCGAAAGCAAAGGACAAATCACGTAAGGACATGACATCGATTAAACAGATGAAGGATGGTTCAGGAGTGGTACTTTATGATCAGGAAAAAATACTAGGAAGGTGGCTGGAATACTTTGAGGAACTACTAAATGAGGAAAATCAGAGGGAGAAGTATGAGGACGGAGAAGCAAATGAGGGAATGACTGTGATGATAAGTAGAGAAGAGGTGGAGTGGGCGATGAGGAAGATGAAAAATGGAAAGACAGTTGGTGCAGACCAAATACCAGTGGAAGCATGGAAGTGTCTGGGTGAACGGGGCATTGATGTGCTTTGGGATCTGATGAGGAAGATTTGGCAAAGGGAAAAAATACCACATGAGTGGACAAAGAGTATACTTATTCCCATATACAAGGGAAAAGGCGATATCCAAGATTGTGGAAATTATAGAGGGATAAAGTTGATGTCCCACACAATGAAGATATGGGAGAGGATCATTGAGGGTAGATTGCGTGAGGAGAGTGAAGTGTGTGAAGAACAGTTTGGATTTATGCCAGGAAGGGGAACAACGGACGCAATATTTGCACTGCGACAATTGATGGAAAGGCACAGAGAGGTGCGGGCTAACCTTCATATGACTTTTATTGACTTAGAAAAGGCTTATGATAGAGTGCCCAGGCAGGAGGTATGGAGAAGTATGAGATGTAAAGGCATACCCGAGAAGTATGTGAGAGTGGTAAAGGGGATGTATGAAGGAGTAATGACGCAAGTAAGGACCAGTGTGGGTACCACTAAAGACTTCCCAGTGAGAGTAGGGCTACACCAAGGGTCGGTTCTCAGTCCGTACCTCTTTGACCTGGTAATGGACTGTATGGTAAATGGAGTAAAGAGAGAAGCGCCATGGAGCATGATGTTTGCAGATGATGTGGTGATCTGTGAGAGAACCCAGGAGATACTTCAAGTGAGACTGGAAGAGTGGAGGAAGGTGTTGGAAGAAAGAGGAATGAGGATCAGCAGAGCGAAAACGGAATACATGAGTATGGAAGAAACACAGGGGCTAAGGGTGGACATACAAGGGGAAGAGCTGCCACGGGTAGGGAAGTTCAAATACCTGGGTTCGTACATCCAGAGTGATGGAGGACTGGAGGCGGAAATACAGCATAGGATTAATAGTGGATGGATGAATTGGAAGAAAATGAGTGGAGTGTTGTGTGATAGGAGGGTTGGCGCCAGGAGGAAAGGAAAGTTGTATAAATCTGTGGTGAGGCCTGCAATGCTGTATAGTGCAGAGACTTGGCCGATAAAGAAGGCGCAAGAGAGAAGGATGGAAGTGGCGGAAATGAGAATGCTGAGGTGGATGAGTGGAGTTACAAGGAAGGATAGAATAAAAAATGATTACATCAGAGGAACAGTTGGAGTGGGACCCTTAGGGAAGAAAATTCAAGAAGGTAGACTGAGGTGGTATGGGCACATACGTAGAAGAGGGGAGAACTATGTGGGGAGAAGGGTTGGAGACTTGGAGGTCGAGGGGCGGAGGAAGAGAGGGAGACCAGAAATGAGATGGAAGGACAAGGTGTCATGTGACTTGAGGGAAAAGGGATGGAGGAAGGAAGAAGCCCTGGATAGACAGCTGTGGAGGAGGAGGATCCGGAGTTGTAATGCCGACCCTACGTGACGTGGGAAAAGGCAAAGACAAAGAAGAAGAAGAAGATTATAGTATATTTTTGTTGTGTGACGTTTACTTGTACTTTATAGTAACAAAACTTATTAATTATGTTAATTTTAAAAAATTAGCTATTTTTTAGTAGTTATTAATATACAGAAGTCTATATACATTAGTGTTTTTCAATGAAATTGTTTCTCTTTCTGCTATTCAAACTTTATACACAAATTGTTTGTGACTATAATAGAAGTCCGATTATCTGAGCTAAGCAGACCAGGACTATCTTGGATACATTTAGTCAATCATAACTGCGCCTCACATGTTTTAGGTATGCATTGTTGTATTGTGGAAATTACAACGATTTACAAAAATTTTCACACCTAGGTTATTTATTACTCGATTTAAGTAAATAAGGTGTTGTTTGATTTGTCTCTTAATTTTGCAGTTTTTACTTAACTTTTAAATTTTTTATAGCTATAACGTTTTTTGCAAAATTTGACAGTAAAGAATTTAAAAGGCCGCCATTTTTAAATCAATCTATTTACAGCAATGATTTTTAACACGTTGGTGACTATGCGCGGATATATCCGCGCCGGCGGACCCTCCGCGCATCCTTGCGGCGGGTTTTGCCGCCATTTGTAGTTGCATGGTTGATTCATCTGTGTGAAATCGGATCTCGTAGAGGTAGGACGTTACGTTGTCAGGCCCTTGTATACGAACCTATTGATATTTGTGTGCGTCAGTCGCAAGTTTGGAAGTGTTTTCGCTTCCCATAAGTGTTTTCTGTTTATTGGTGTGTTTTTTTAGGATTAGAATGAATTTTGTCATTTAAGACTTAACGTGTTAATTCCTTGTTTTAACTGTTAAACTTCACATGTATATTAAATTTGAAGTTTCTATCTTAAATAGTTCTTGAGTTATAAAATAATTTGTAAAAAAACACAGACAGTAAACTTGTCACCGTAGACCCATGTTTATATTATGAAATATATTTTTCTTGATCTAAGGAACAATTTTTGCTGAAAAGTTCCAGATAGTTCCGGGACACCCTGTATATTTGATAATGTTGCTTTTATAATAAAAGTACCAGGAGACCGAGCTTCGCTCAGTTGCATTTTGCAAACTGAAGAGGTAGCATGCATATCTCTCAGAGGATCGTTCGTCGATGTTGTTGATCTACCTTGTAGGTTATTAATAATATTTCATTTTGGAGGTCTTCCGCATTTACCTTTAGTCTCTTTGTGGAACGGCCTGCGGCCTCGCCGAGGCACTCTGCTACAGTCTCATTTGTGGGTCTCTGCATGTCCCCTCGTAAGCAAGATCGGCCTACAGCCTTGCCAGGATTCTTAAGCAGTGTGACCATGAATTTTGGTCTTTGGGGCAATGAAGTTCATAAACATAGTCTTTTCTAAAATCTGATGGAATATTAATATTTAAGAGAAGAATACCTTTTATTTGATACCCCACTTGGGTGTATTAGTTTAACATTACTTAATTTTGGGTTTTTCTAAACCTTATCCTACAAAATGCAAAATAAATAACATTATACTGCTAAGTAGTTACTTATTATTATGCACCATAGCAACACACAAAAACGATGGTACCTAGAAAAGAAGACGGTAGGTATCACGCGCATCTCCATGACGTCACATGTGCTAAATAATGGCAAAAATTAACAAAAAACAACTGTTCTAATTCCCGTAATTAAAATTCCAGCTCATAAGTTGTACATTACTTGCTTACTGTTTAAGTGAATGCTTCTGTGAAATTGATTAAACAAATCAGCTGATTTCACCCATGTAACGTCACAGTCTACTGCGCAGCCTCGTCGCGATACGTGGGAAGTCTAGGAGCCTCTGGGGCAGGAAAACAACAAGGAAATAGGAGTCTCGTTGTAGAAAACCCCTATATAAATTAATAATCCTTGGAGCCAAAAAAAGTTTGTCTGGACGTGGCTTGTTTTAGATAATAAGATGAGAAACTACACCTGGTAAATATTTATATAAAAACTGCAAAATAATCAATACATACTACAGCAATTACATAAATTATTGAAAAGTCAGACATTTTCTTCTGAATCAATGAAAGAAATATGTACATGCACATTTTTTTTTCTCATGGTGGCATTCGGATTAGTGGACATTTGGATTACAACAGTTCGGATTAAAGGGGTTCTTCTGTACTATCAATTATCAGCTACTAATTTTCATAACTTCACTATTGTTGTCATTTTCACTAGCCAAGATAGCTTTTAGAGATTATACTTGACGTGTGTTCCTGTATTTATTGGCCCAACAATCGTGTTGAGAAACTGTAATTTTTTGTTATATTTTCGTGTATAATTATACATGTTTTCTAGTTATACAAGATTTTTACTTCAAGGAGGATTAAACTTGGAATTATTTAATTACCATATAAATTGTATCTGGTTGGGGAGAGAAAAACATTTCAAGAAAGTTTTCTCAAAGTATTTGGCTCGGTAATCTAAGTTGTGTCAAATTTTATAACCTGAAAATTTCACATTTGATCTGTTTTCAATTTGATTCTTTATTATTTTGGACTTTGTCGTTAAGATTACAGAACATTTATGCAATGGTATTTATTTAAATATATTCTAATTTGTTTCTCTTTCTACAGCCAAAAAATGCAAAAGCCAGAGAAGAACTGTCAAAAGCAACAGTTGAGGGTATCAGACTCGGCGGTCTGGCTCACCAAGTCCTACCGCAAGAGCTGGTGGATGAGATCATAATTATATCTGATATGTACAATTTAAATGAGTACATGGTGTTGGACTTACTCACAACTGGTAAGCTCTTCAAAATCTGTAATATTTAAATTTTATTACAACATTTTGATTTGCATGAGTTTCCTACAACTCGATCTTGAAATCAATATTGTTTCATACAATTATTCATTTAGTTGCTATAGCCTACTATAATAATATTTAATTAATAACACATGTTAAAATACAACACATGATTTAATAATTAATTAAATTTGAGAGTTGTTTTGTTTACATTTTGTGATTGATATTTGGGCTACATTAAATTAAAGTTGTTGTGTCAAAGAAGAGGTTTATTTTCATTTAAAAACATTTATTACAGTTAATTATACATTATTTTACAAATTTAGAAACATTTATTGAAACATTATTATAGAAGGCTATAGCAACTAAATGAATGATTGTATGAAACAAATATCTCCAGTAGATCCTCATTTATCGAACGTAAACGGGCTGTAATAAGGTTGGATAGCTAAAAATGTTGGGTTGTAGAGAGTGATCATAACAAATGGCATTAAGTTTATCTTTTACGTTTGAAAGCCATTTCACTAGGCCTAAGTTCAATAACACTACAGTAATGTACAACGAGTAAACAAACACAACTTCTTCTACGATAATGTACAGTCAAAAATAACATTTTTTTAAAATCTAAGGTAGCAAATGTAGTAATGTGATAAATAAGCCTTGCCCAGTAGAGTTTAATATAAATTCGATAATGTAACAAACTGGTATGTGTGAGGTAGGGAAATTACAGATTACGCGATTGCTATTCCCCTCTCTACAAGCAATGTCTGTCCTAAACATTGTGTACCCACAACCATTTAGAAGTGTAGTCTGCTGACATTGTACAATAAATTCAAGTATTTTATTATTTTATTCATAAGACAAGTCCAAGTTATTGACAAGTATTCATAAGTCAAGATATGGGCGAATATGGATTTCGAATGAGTGTGAATTTTTATTATCAGCTGATCCTTCTCAAAATGTATTGACTCTGATTGGGATCAAACTGAGAACCTTTAGCACATGAAGCTGGGATTAAACCAACACGCTACCGACCAATTTATAGTTAGTAAGCAACAAATAGAGTAGCCTGCTGTTTACCAACAACCCTCACCAGGTAAATACAGTGTTAGTCATTGCAGAACAATAATTCATTATATTATTTTTAGACGATTTTTATTGCAGTATTGCTTTCAGGACGGAATGTTGGATAACTCTTATGTCGGATAACAATGCTCTACTGTGATTTACAAACAAATCAAAACATTTGAGTTGTGCCAACAGATATATTACAGTGTGAGTGCTCTGGATCCGTTCATATAAGTGACATAAATAATGTTATCGATTGTTAAATATGTGGAAAATGCCTATTTAAAACAGAAGCATTAGTAAATGCTGTATTGTAGTTTAAAATTTAAGGATACAGACCATAGGATGCCTACGGCAATAATTTTATGAATGTAACTTATCCAGTTTTCAATTAAAATGTACAGCATTTTCAGTTAACTGTAAACAATATTGTGATTGTTTTTATTTTTGACATTAATTATAAACATTCTTAATAAAAATTTAAATGATAATAGTAGCAGTAGCACTTGTGCTTTCAACAGTCAGCATTGGTAATGTTGACAGTATGACAGTGGTATGAAACCTTTAACAGCTAACATTAAGTGTAAGTGAGAATGCAGAGTTGTTATTTCCTTCAGTTCTTTATTATTTCCAAGTCAGCTCTTAATTGATAACCTGCTAAATTTGTATAGATTGATTGGTTCTCTTATTTTTTTATTAGTAAAATGTTTTATGTTTATGTTTTTAACACATTCGCTGCTAACAAATTTGACCCAAGCTCTTCAAAAAAGCTGAAAAAATTGTATGGTGTTAATCTTACCTTTATATGATGGAAGGACATGATTGATGGTCAGAAGTTATCCCAAGCCACAAATGACGTCATAAGAGGTGTTATAAAATATGATGTACACCACCTGGCAAGCATCCGCGCACACAAGCGTAAAATGTTTTTGTAAACAATTTTTAAGTCCTAATTCTATTTTATGTAATATATAATATATTTACACACTAATTTACAAAATATTTACAACCACACATACCATTTTTTTTTTTTTTTTTTTTTTTTTGCTATCTATACACATTGTTATGGAACTTGTCGGAACAAGCCACTGCACGTAATGCCGGTTCTCCAGGGCATTGGGCACAATAATAAACGGTCTCCTTCCTTCTCCCCTATTTATAACATACTCTGAACCTTTTAGCAAGTGGTCTCTTTCTGTTTAAATCATTGTGCATCAATTTTGACAAGACATGTATATTATTTATTAGACGCTATGGAAGTTGCTGTTGTGGTTTTGGTAATGGCAGCATAGATCCAATCATTGCCAATTAGAAGTCATACAGAGACATGCTGTTGTTAACATTATGGAAATTGTAAATTTTTTGGCCATTTATCATGAGCATATCTAAGACATGGGCGAATATTTTTTTATACCACTGTAAAGACTTGCGATCACAGGGGTAGTACAACATCATTTGGTCGTTTCTATCTACCACCTTCATGTTTGCATTGTAGTAAACAATGGGTAGGGGTTTCTGATGGGGTTCACCATGTCTGTTACAAGAAGTAACCATAATATTTCCAAATTCTGTGGAAAGATAAGCTACAGACCGCTATCTCTCCATTTGGCCACCATAACTCCTTCTGCATACCACTGACATGTTTCACAAGTTTTCAACTTTTTTGTGCTAAGTTCTGGTAGCATATATTTCCTGTCTTGATTTAGTGTTCCCGTAAAATAGGTATCCTTACGTAATAAGTAGCTAGCAAGAGGAAAACTATAGAGAGTGGCCAACTTTCATTCTACCAACATAAGGTGCTTCACTATACTCATAATGCGCCCTTTACCAGGGAGCTCACCACTTTTTCCTGAATAGACAGTGAAACAGATAGCAAGTCCCAAGGGGTCACTAAGGGATTTCATTCCATATTTATGACGCTTGCCTTTCATGTATTGTTTGAAGAGCAAGCGCTCACGCCACAACACCATCCCTTCATCTAACAACAGTTCTTTAAGAGGAGAGTTAGCCCATCTCATTTTATTGTTGAAATATTTAATCAACATTCTGATCTTTTGTAACCTATCATTGTCAGCATTTGCTTTATTAGAAAAATGCAAGCATCTATGAATCAATAAAAATCTATCACGAGACATTCTGTCATGAACGAACTTGAAATCAAACATAGTGTTAGTCTTCCAGTAGTCTTGGACCTGGTTCAGTCTGACTGTACCCATATGAAGAAGTAAACCAATAAAGTTATTAGTTCTTCTTTTGTGAGATTTTTCCACTTATGAATGCATGACTTTGAAGTGAGGGTAGGTTTGAAAAAAACCTCAAGAACGTAACGATTTGTTTCTTTTATTAGCTAAAGCAATAAATAATCAATAACAAATAAAATGAGTCAATATGTTTATTGTGACCTGGTACAGGCTGCAGAAACTTGTTTTCTCCAAAAACAGTATTTCTAAGGCCAAATGTGTTAGGAGACCATGTTGGATTGAATTCTTCGTCTGAGTCTGTGTCGGATTCACTAGTGATGTCATCTGATCCCATAAGATCATCATCACTGCCTTCTGATTCACTTCTAATTATGTTCTGTTCAAAATAAATATCTCTCGAAGGTCCAGCCAGTGTTTAGTATATTTATAAACACTTAAATTATACTAAATATCTACATTTTATACACTAAATACCTACACCATAAATATACACATTACACAAACAAAAATAAAAATGCCACACCGAAACTACTCTAACGCAATGTTGTTTACTAAGTATTGACCACGCTGACAAAGATATATGGTTCCCTGTTCAATGCTAACCTTATACTGACTCCAAATGTCTGCCGCTGTCGAATGACTGATGACGCACGCACAGACTGCCATGACGTACTTATGTCACCTGCAGCAAATGTATTAATGTGTTTTGTGGTTCATTGTAATTATAGATATATATGAGTAGATTTTCTTTAAATTTTATAAAATACCTGATATTTTAAATATTCCTTAAATAGAAAAAATGTAATTAATGTGATTTAAAAAAATATGATCTTATATAAAACCAAATATATTCCATCAAGAATATAAAACTTAACATTTTATTTTGAGTTCATTTTCCTCAGTAATTTATAGAAAATGTGAAAATTCTTTTAAAATATTACGGTACTTAATTTATACACAATAATTGTTAATGAAATTTTGCAGAAAGTAATAGCATTAACTATAGAAACAAATGGGAAAATTTGCTGTTGACGTGCGCATGTGCTGTTCTCTGACAGTGATTAGTTTCAATAAGTGTTCGAACAACTGTTTGGCACACTATTATCTCAGTTATTAGTCACTTCAGCCTGTGCTGGAGAGACGGGGAGAGACCTGTGAAAACCAAACATGAACTAATTTCACTGAAAAGGAAAACTGACATACTTCACAGAGCCCATATAAGTGGACAGTCTTCTTATTTATATGTCAATGATCCTAACTACACATTTCAATTTTGTTTTGGTACATAATAGATGGTAAACCAAGCTACCTTATCACATGATAGTATCACTCTTTTTTTCATGCTCGGTTGCTATCTCATAATTAAAATTGTATTTCTGAAAACTGAAGATAAATTATTGTGGTTGTAGTATGGTTACTTTAAGTAGTGATGGCAGATTGTAAAGCTGGACAAATATCCATCAGTAAAATAAAGATCTATTACCTAAGGTATTCATTCAGTATCTGTTATAATTGTACATATTTTAGGTGGTGCCTGTTTAGAAAACTTGTTCTTATGTACAAAACTCTTATAAACACCTAGCCAGTCACTGGAAATGTAGAAATAACCATTGTTAGTATAATAAGGCACTTTCCTTAAAAGATCTATGCACTAGAAAAGTGATATAATGAATCTTAATTATGAATTAACATATACATATGTATTATGTTAATAACAAACGCTTTAAAAATTGCTTGGACTACACTGGGCTGTCTGAGTTCCTCCCACTCACTTACTCTCCTCATAACGAGCCCTTCAACCCAAACAAACTGATATTGGTTCATCCTCGAACCGTAATTATTATTGGGTTTAATTAAAGAAGATTTCAAAAAATAGTCTCACTATGTTATATTGTTTATGTGTAGATTTTATTTTACAAAACTCCTATGTTATTGCTAGAAATTAAAATAGAATTTGTTACATTTAAATATCCAATTGAGATGGTCGTGAACTTTAGAATTGTGAGAAAAATCTTAGTTTAAACAACAATCTTGTTGATCGTAGCTCAGCAGCAGATGCCATACCATCCTGGACTAACAAGAGGTCTAGTAGCTGTACTGTTATACTATGATGGACGTAAAGCACTGGTCACGGCTCTTCGAATACTATTGCAGGCTCGAGAAGGTTTGCTGTGGACTGTGGAAGCTGCACCAGAGATTACCCATTTCATCACAGCCTACACCGAAAATCTCCTCAACAACAATCTCATCTTAAATGTTCTTGGTAATCAGTTTATTGCTAAATATTTTTTATAAATGTTTAATAATTAAGGATATAGGTCAATTAAATTTTATTATTTAATATAATAATATTCTTATTTTATAATGTGATTATTTCAAAATTAGTTGTTTTTGAAAATTTTACCTATACATTAACAATGGTTTCATATTCTCATCGGATAGTTAGGTTGTGATAGCACAACAATCAATTTATTATTTTTCTTTTGTTATTTCAGTTAAATAGGAAAGGAATACAGCATACCAGGTATAATTGTAAACTTGAGACACAGTCAAATACAACACAACAATACAGATGAAGTTAGTGAAATATTTTCGGAACCGGCTTCTTCAATCACTAGAACACTGTTTGATGAACAGTGACTGTAAAACAACACAGTAAATGTTTGACGATAATGGTGTAAAACTCCACCATCTAGCTGGGCCGTGGCGTGGAACAGTTTTGATGGACGAAATAAGTTCCATTATTCTGTCAATACCTGTAGGTGGGATGAACCTCCCTCGTAGGGAATGGACATTGTTGAATCGGTTCCAAACTGGCTTAAGCAGATGTACCAATAAGAAGTATAAATGGGGATCCAAACAGTGGATCGCATAGTTACAGAGTGTCTTCTGTGCTCTTTAACGGAGGGATTAGCCAGCATAAATAGAATCAGTGAGGCAGGTCTGAAGTGGTTTGTTGGATTGGGTTTAGCTTTGTAACAGGAGGTCACTCATATTCATATCTTATTACTTAATAACATCACTTAGACCTTTATCTAAATATGTATCACAGCTTTTTCAAAATGAATAAATGGTAGCTGACAACAAACTATACAATATATATACTGTTTGACAGCATTTTGTGGGAGCTGGTGCCCGGGTGGTCTAAGGACTTGGAATCTGAGTTAAGAGATGTGTAGCTTCGAATCCTGGCCTTGACTGCCCATATTTATTAGTTATGTTCACCGTATTAGCAGTTATGTTCACTAAACTGGTTCTCCCCCTTACTCTGTCTCGATAAGTTCTCCTCACAGATCAGTAATTTATGTGGAATGGGTAGGGTAAGGTTAAAAAAGATATCGGCCTCTCCTTTATTGAAACAAAGGGAAACAATCAAAGTTGTTTAGTTTATGGTAAAGTGGCCTAGAAATGTTCCACAATTTTATCTGTGTTTGATGATTCTTGGTCTCCAGTTTGGTATGCCAAGTTCCTTTCCATTAACTTTTTACTGAAATCCTAGGCTTACTGATTAAAAATAGCTTGTTTATTTATTTCTTTTTTGTAACTATAGGATTGTTGTCTTCTTTGGAGTTAACAAAAGAGATGGAGTTACTTCAGACCAACCGGGCCTTGGGAGGTCCAAAGCATCATCATCAGGTAGTCAGGCTGTACCAGGACATTCGCCAGCAGTTGGCAGACATGGTATACTTGACTGCTGCACAGAATGGTCTGTCGAAAGATTCTACAGAATGGTAAGGAAAGTAGTTATTTTAGTTCTAATAAATGAATGGTAATGTTCTCTATGATTTCTTAAAGATTTATATTTTCTCTATTTCAAAGCCATTACAAGATTTTATTATTTGCTATACCATTATATTGATTAGAATTTATAGTATTTTTTGCTAACTCATGGATTGTAATTGTAATGATCCAAAGTTGTAATTGTAATTGCAAAAAGAAGGGTGAAAAATAGCTGTGTGTTTTTTAGACTTATTATAACTTAACTGTAAATTTTCTTTATATGTGAGCATATATGTATTACATTATCTTGTTTCACACACTGGTGTTGTTTGGGTTATTATTTTTAGTTTTCTGTTATAAAATAAATTTTGCCCGCCATATTATTTGTATTTTCCAAGTTATACAGTTTGTATACAAAATTTTTTGAAGGTTGAGTAAAATTATTTAACTATAATTTTATTACTGTGAATATGTGACTTTTTCTGGGGTAGTGAAATATGTGTAATATGGGGTAGTGTAAAAAGCTAAATTAAAAAGCCCTTGGATTAATATTAATATAATGAATAGAGTAAAAAAAAGGCAAAAGCTGTATAACATCCACAGAAGAAGACCTTATGATAATCGTTTTAAAAAATATTATGATCAATTTACTGACAAATTAAAAAAAGATATAGATACTTTAAAAAACCAAT
This sequence comes from Stictocephala bisonia, assembly GCA_035578905.1. Lineage (NCBI taxonomy): Eukaryota > Metazoa > Arthropoda > Insecta > Hemiptera > Membracidae > Stictocephala > Stictocephala bisonia. The sequence goes on from JAQJVL010002133.1 coordinate 14,394, forward strand.
ATTTCTCTAAACTAATAAATGAGCATGATGGTGACATTGGGCAACAATGGAAAATAATAAATAATTTAACAGGTAATAATGTAAATAAGAATGTAAATAAAATTGTACTGGAGAATGGAAACACCTTAGACAAGCCTCAAGAGGTCGCAGACAGAGTAAATAGCTTCCTTATCAGTGTCTGTGACATAATTAATAACACTAACCCTGCGGCATTCTTTCGGTCAGATAACGGCTGTTATCCTTCGTCGTTCTATATTGCGCCAACAGATGCAAACGAGATTCTTAAAATTATTACAGAATTAAAAAATAAAAAGTCTACGGGATATGACAACATGACAGTTCAATTAATAAAACACATATCAGAATCAATAGCTCCTTTTCTATCTCATTTAATTAACTTAAGTTTTTCAACTGGTGTTTTTCCCGAAGCACTAAAAAAAGGCATTATAATTCCATTATTAAAAAAGCAAAACTCTCACAGTCTAGATAACATACGCCCAATTAGCCTATTATCAGTCTTTTCTAAAATATTTGAAAAATGTATGAAAAAGAGACTTATAGCATATTTAAAAATAATAAACTTTCAAAATTATAGGCAATTCGGTTTTACGCAGGGCAAGTCAACGGAAGATGCCCTAATTGATTTTGTTTCGACATTATATGACAGTTTTAATAATAACTGTAAGACATCTGCACTTTTCATTGACTTCAAAAAAGCGTTTGATCTTGTAAATCATAATATACTCTTAACGAAAATGGAAGCAATTGGAATCAGAGGCGTAGCATTAAATTGGTTCACAAGCTTTCTCACAGGTCGCACCCAGCAAGTTCGAATAGGTAATCAGTTAAGTTCGCCCCAGGTAGTTAAGGCCGGAGTGCCCCAGGGCTCTGTGTTGGCCGCAAATCTTTTCATTATTTTTATAAATGATTTATTGAATAAAAATTTTAAAGGTAAAATATTTGCTTTTGCAGATGATATTGCGTTTGTATACTCTGATAGAGTTAAAGATAATATTCACTCTTACATATCTCATGACCTTCATATTACGAAGCAGTGGTGTGAAGCAAATAAAATGATGTTAAGCACAGATAAAACAAAATATATCAATTTCGATTACATCTCTTCTGATTTCCAATCTCCAATAAGATACCATAGTGATAGTTGTAATGATATTTCTTTCTGTAACTGTGCAATTATTGAAAAAGTAAAAACCTTTAAATATTTAGGCATAACTGTTGATGAAAATCTATCATGGAAAGTTCATGGAAACCTTTTGCACAATCAGCTAAAGTTTAACTTGCGTAAGTTTTATTTTTTAAGAAATTTTTGTGATATAGATTTATTGCGCAAGCTGTATTTTGGACTGATACACTCTAGATTGCAGTATGGCATTGTATGTTGGGCAGGTGGGCCAAAGACAGTTATTGACAACTTAAGAAGAACACAAAACATGTTTCTACGCATTATTCTTAAGAAATCGAGACTAGAATCTTCATTTCCGCTTTACAAATACCTTAACATCCTTCCTATTCAACATTTATTTACTTATAAAACGTTACGATTATTTTATTGCAGAAGTGGTAATAGAGGGTTCTCAAGGAGCCACTATAATATGCGTAGTAATACTCTCAGATTATTCATTTTACCAAAAGTAAACAAGTTTATAATAAAACAATCATTTTTATATCTGGGACCGAAGTATTTCAATAGATTACCGACTGAAATTAAAGAAATGAAAAATTTAAACCTTTTTTGCAAAGAATTGAAAACATGGCTTTTAAAAAATAAAGAACTTATTTATCTACAAGAAAACATTTGTTAAATATAAATAATGTTAATAAACTGTCTTTTCCCGATGCTATTATACTGATTATAAACTATATGCTTTTTAATATAATTAAATAAAATCACTCTGTAATTTGTATACTTTAACTAAATAATTGGAAAGATGTAGATATATTGATGAAATGCAGTAGTTAGTCTAAATCCATTGTAATTGTTGTTGTCCGACTATCTTATCTTATCTTTTGTACGTCTCCCTCAAAATGAAACAATGAATCAAGCCACAAACACTGCAAAGCTGCACGTCAATTTGTAATTACTAAAACTGAACTCAAATTAATTCATTTTGTATTTATCTTGTATTCTTTCTTACTTACTTTGTAAATTAGTTTGTATTTAATCTATACTTTTAGTTTATTTACTAACCACAATTACTGGAAACAGTGGTTAGTTCTATTCCATAATTGCCATGACTGTAAACTTGTATTATCTGTGGAATAAACTTCATTTATTCATTTAAATATGTCAATCCATTCCTCAGGGAGTTTATATATTGAAAAAGAAAATGTTTAGTTTTAAAGTATTACAGCTGTAACATTGACAATTCAATTAGATCTTTCAATGTGATTTAAAAACCTATTGCACTGCACATCTCCTAAAGGCTCTTCTTCATTGTCCTCATTATGAGAAACTTATCTTACCTTATAAAATGAGATTGATTAAAATAGAAAAAAACTGAGGTCACTAAATAGTAATGTTCTTAAAACTTTATTAATGTTGGCAATTTAAAGAATGTAGATGGTATAGACAATAACCAGATTGAATTTATTTGTACCAGTTTGATAGAGCAGTTGAGAGTGTCCAAACCGCAGACAGATTCAAGTGGAGGCGTAGATAGTGTGACTCTAGCTCTGCAGATGGCCCTGCTCTATGTGCTTGATGTGAGCATCTTGCAGCGAAGGGAGGATGGAGAAGGTAAGGTTTAGGTCTATTGATGCTGTTTACATTGTTAGTTGTGTGAGAGTTACATCATTTAAGTTTCGTTATATGAACAACCACAAAACCCCCAATAGTTTATTCTCCTGCAACAGCTAAACAAAGAAAACCTGTGACGTAAACTAGGCTTCTCTAAGTTTCACTAGTAGTTATGACAGCCAAACTTGTAACATTCAAAGTTATAACACCTGAAAAACTAATAATGTAATTTCAAAAAGTGTAAACGGTGTTTACATGTTGATGACTTAAGTTTTAACTTTGGTGTTTTTACTGACTGTTATAGATTAGCAAATGTGTTTACTTTATATAGATGACATTGTTTTATAAAAATAAGTTTTGTCATATCGCATTGTAATTTATTTTTACGTTCACCATTGGACCATTTTAGTCATTTTCAGTTAATCCTTTTTCAAATTCTTCACCTTAATCTTTCTCCAATATTATTTCATTCTTTGAGATCTTTCTTTTCTTGTTTGATCTGAAAACACCGGTATGCATGTTGACCTATCATCTTGTTTTATGTTGAATCTAATATTTCTGTCTTAGGACTCTAGTTTTTTTCTGTTTTGTAGATAAGATCATCTATTGTTAGACCAAGTTCTTGTATGTTCTCTTTTATTTATTTATCCAATTAGCTGTTGTTTTTGTCCAAACATTCTTGTAATTTGTTTATTTGTTATTCTATCTTCTGGCATTCTTAAAATATGTCCAAAGATATTTTTCTCATATAATCTGTTATTGGTTTTATTTCTTTATATACTGCATTGTTGGGTGTTGGATTCCAACCTTCTTCAGTATAGTGTTTCTTATTTATGCATGTCCTGATTATAAAACTTCTTTGTATTTTGTCAATTTGATTTTTCTGGTGGAGCTTAAATATTGTCTCACCGCAATATTTTACTTCTTGTTGTACTACTGTTTCATAGTGTTTTAGTCTTGTGTTTACTGACAAACCTTTTTTGTTGTACGTGCTCTCTGTAAGTTGTTGTGCTCTTGCTAATCTTTTTCTTTGTTCCTCCCATTTTCTTCTTTCTTTCCCATTGTGTTTTATGACTTCTTCTAAATACTTGAATTCTTTTACTATGTTTATCTGACGTTCATTTATCTTCACTTTGTCTATTATTAATAGGTCTATCACCATTATTTTGGTTTGTCTTATGATATTTTTAGGCCTATCTTGTTTGCCAGTTGTTCTAGACTACTTATTTGTTTTTTTGTTATTTGTTAGTTATTTTTACTACAAATATTTGAAAAAAATATTGAAAGATCAATTAGTATCTTGCCTAGAAAGAAATATTCATACCGAGCGTCAGTACAAGTTTCGACACGACAAGCCACTATTAAGTTTTCTCCTCTGCAAATTGTTATAAACATTTTCATATTATTTACTGATTGTAACGTTTGTTAATGTTTCAGTGAATTAAACTTCTTTTATCCCTATCAATGAACATCTTATAAAGTAAATATTATAAACTGGTTACTCAGGTGTTGACTTGGCCGATCTTGGCATCATGTCATATTGTTGACCTTACCTTTGTATTGTCCCTCTTGCACCAATCCCTCTTCTCTTATCTGATATGATACATCATTTATGCTCACTGCAATTATCATCTTGATACTGCTGTATAATTTCACATTAATAATTTCTGCATGTAGTAATTATTTTGGTTAGTAATTATAGTCTTTACTAAATTCAAAAGTTTTAGGTTCAAGACACGTGGTTTTGTACATCTTTGATTACATTATTGCTAAAGTTGATATGCCAGTACAACTGGTGGCGCAGTGCTGTAACCCAGCTATATGGGGACAAAGTGTTTGAGAGATTGTAGGTGAAGGGTTGGATGCTCGGTCCTTTTAATACCGAAATGGCGTCTGTGGTTGCTATCGGCGTGGACACTACTAGAGAAGTCTGGGGTGTCAATGTTGGGTGGTAATTATTGTGCGGATGTTGTGTGGGGGAGATAACTGAGTATCAGGCTTGTCAATTAGCTGAAAATCAGTCTAGCCTACGTGGTTCGGATTCCATGTAAAGCTGTAGGTCCCTTAGTTGCCCTGGCTGTTGGGCTATTAATAAATTGCCCTTTCTGAGGAACAGTTGAACTCAGATAGTAACCAGACTACACTCATCCACACTCATCCTACACTCATATAACCATTCATATTCGCCTTAAAATACCAACAATGTTGTGTCGGCGTCTCATATGTAAGAATATAAGAATAATTTTAATTATAAAACAGAAAGATATCAAGACATTTTGTTGGGAATCTTTTTTAAACCACTTACAAGAAGGTTTAACAATTCATCAATATACTTATATACTCTGTTGATATGTTGTAAAAAAGTATAATGAAATAGATATTCAATATGGCATTTTATTAAAATCCATGCTTGCTCATTCATTTTTTATATTTCTGTTTCAGATCAATTAGAGAAAATGCCTTTGATTAAGGACAAGACTTTCATGCCTCAACTGCTGAAAATATTCTCACCACAAAATGGTGACAAGATTTGGAAATGTGAGGGCCTTAAGGCGCTGACACAGTTGTCTTTAGCTGTAACCTTAACTTCCTTGCGCACAGCACCTCCAAACATCCAGCCTCAAGGTAACAATGTTACTTTTTGTGTCATTTTTATTTTATAGATAATTATTATTTGTAAACATTTTTCCTTCAAGAGAAAATGTATCTATATTGCAGCTATGATGTAATTTAATTTTGGACTCATCAATGTGCTTTATTAGGGTAAAAGTTTACTGAATGAACGCAGTTATACGTTTTTGAAGTTATTGCCTCAAGAAACTATCAGACATATTAATTACTGTCATAATTAATTATTGTTGTATTTAACTCTAAATCATCAAGCAAAGCCTTGTAGTGACATGTTATTTGAATCAGTCCATCCTATCATTACTATCATCCCATTACTAACATTTGCACACAATATTCGGCTAACGACTACAAACCACTACAAAGTTCTTTCATGTATAGTCACTATAGCTTCATTGGCATTTGACAGCGGGATACACAGATCTGTGAGTGACTTCAGCATTGGAAGAATGAAATATAGCATCCAGCAACTGCTATAAGTATATTTGCAAGCCTACAGTATATTGCTTACATACAGGCCGCCAGTCCAGTCACTAGTGTTGGTTCAGAAGTTTTTAATAATTTAATAACCACTTAATAAATACATTTTTAAAGTATGATACTTAATTTTACTTTTATAATATAATTTAGCCAAGTTTTATTATTTTAAAAGTGTTCCCTTTTCCCCCCTTTTGTCCATAGAGTATTCCATTTCCCTCTAGACCATCCAGAAGAATTCCTCCTCAAAATAGTATTTTGGATCCACCATAGTATTGAATTGTTGGTTTTCTTTAAGATTCGATAAAACAGGTATAATGAATACTTAATTTTGTTTTCAGGTATTTTTGAAGAAGACGAAATCCTGGTCGACAGTGCAATAAATCTTAGAGTGTTTCAATTTCTTAATAACACTTTCCTTCTGAATGATACAATATATAAAGAGGTATGTTTATAACAGTACCAATTTTTCTTTTAACTAGAGTAGAGCCTTGTTATTTGACATTCTGATTTGATAAATGTTTTCCAGTAAATACAGTAATAAACATTGTTTCAAAATAATATAATGTATTATTGTTCTTTAATGACGAAAAACGTATGTACCTGGTGATGTTTTACCAACCAACTCAATGTTAACACATTCACTGTGGCTGGGTTAGTGCTGACCCGAGGCGAGCAGTGTGTGTCACCTGGCTGAGTCAGTATAGTCACATACTACGCAATGTTTCTTTGTTGGCCATTGTGAGGTTAGCATTGTAGGAGAGGATGTTTATGTCGTGTTAGCATGGTCAGACAAGTGTAAACAATATTTCATTCCGGCAGTATCAGCGTGGCATTTTTATTTTTGTCTACGTATTGTACAATGCTGCTTTTCTTTTCTGTAGATATTTAGGTTGTTTCTATCTTTATAGCCTGGTTGGTTAAATAATGATACAATATATAAAGAGATATGTTTATATCAGTACCAATTTTTCTTTTAATTACAGTAGAGTCTTGTTATTTGACATTCTGTTTATAACTCGTATGAGGGGCTCTTTTTGAAGAGAATGTGAATTCTGGCGAGTCTGAAGACAGTGAGTTTACAGTTCAAAGTCATAATGGAACATTTAGACTTGTCTATTACAGCTTGAATAAATAAATAAATCAACAGGAATGGAGTGAACCGGTGGGTTTTATAAAATTTTATGAAAAAGGGGAGTGGGATTAAAATATTTTAATTACCAAAATATGAACTAAAAATAATGTATGAATTGCACCTAAACCGATTTTACTTGTCAAAATCTTTAAATAGATAAACGTGCTGTGGCCATGATGCCGAACCAGGCAAGGCATCTCCGCACTATACACTTGTACGACACATTTGCTGCTGCATTGAGTGTCTAAAATGCCTAAATTAATGGTATTTTTCTGAGACAGACAGCGTGTGTGAGAAGGCTAGTTCTAATAGAGAACGTGTGACTCATGAACTCTTACTCAGTTGTTTCCTGACCTTCCACACACATTTTGTATTAAAGTTGTATTACTTTACATTATTTAATACCATAAAGGCAAATGTTTTTTATATAATTTAATAGGCAAATGTATTATGATGGTTCGTTTTTGAAACTTCACAATAAATTCATTGTTTTAGTTATAAAAACTTGTCAAGAGTTATTGTTTATGCAGTACTGTTGTGTACATCTTTCATAAAATTCATTTATTAATACTGTTGAGTTTTTATTAGCATTCCATATTATCCAACATTTATATTTATCCAATGTCATCACAGCCCATGTACATCGGATAAGTGAGCCTCTTTGCAATATCGTTTTTTTCCATCAGTATTATGTGCTCTGATTTAGTTATTAGTATTTTAATAAGTATTTATTATCACAGATCTGTAATATTAAATCATTATTCATTTTTTTTTCAGGAGTTTTACCTAAGAAGATTGCATAGCTTACTCACAGATTTTATCATTCAAATGCCTTTAAAATTAAAAGAGCTTCGTAATAAAGCTGATGATGCTGCTAAGACATACAATGCTTATATTCAGGTTAGTTTTTGATATATTTTGTTGTCCTGCCAACTTTACTTCACTAGACTTTAACTGTCACTATATCTGTTTCTAACAAAGCCTCTAGTGAACCACCCTTTCAACTCCCTCATACAATATACAGCTGATTGCTAACTGTGCCCTATATCTTTGAAGTGATTTGGTAGTTTAAATCCAGTTTTTTTTCTTTTATTCCAGTTGCATTTTTAACTTAGAACGCAAACTTTGTTGAGGGACATTGGTCCAATTTTCTTTGGACAGTGTAATATATTAAGTTAAATCTAATTCTATTTAGAAATATCACGCCACCGTTGTACATCATATGATAATCAGGTGATGTTAATAAACTGTTCTGGATCACGCCATATCCCTACTCCGACCTACCCCAAAGGATCACACCACCTGCCTGACCTGCGAGTCACTCTTCAGTTGCTGTCGCCCTCCGCCTCCTGTCTGTACCGATCCCTGGTACCTTGGCCAACCAGGCATTATTACAATGTAATCATATGTATTATTCAACCTTATATATACTACATACGTAAAAGAGGCGACAAAAAAATCTGAAAAGTTTGGATCCATAGTAAGGTACTATGCTCGGAAACGGAACGCGGGTCTTCATCTTCAATAATGTGACTACGAAAACATTTCAAAAGTGAACAGTGTTTGATCAGTATAGAAATGTGTATTGGTCCATCACATTCAGGTTATTACAAGTGAACTGTGCTTGGTCAATGTAGCAAGGTACATTGTTCCATGCCGTTAGACGGAAGTCATTGAGAATTCGGCAGTGTGTTAATCTTGGGCACTTCAACAATCGATACAATCGGCAACATTGGATATTTCTACAGCAGCGAATAAACATGGGCTACGTACATAGAACGATTCGAATTTTTCTGTGAGTGTAGTGGTATAGAAGACAGCAAAAAAGTAATTACGTTTTTAACATTGGTAGGGGTGAAAACATACAACTTATTAAAAGACTTATTCACCCCAGAAAAACCAGCAAATAAATCGTATAAACAATTGAAAAACATCTTCACCTTAATCATCATTCATAACAGAAAGTTATAAATTTAGTAGACGTGATCAACAAGAATACAAATCAATTTCTGAATATATTGTGCAGCTTAAGCAACTTTCTAAATATTGCCAGTTTGGTGACAAGTTGCCCGACTATCTAAGAGACCGGCTTGTCAGTATAACAGACATTGTGATCAAGAAACGACTTCTAGGGAAGGAAGAGCTTACATTCGATAAGGCAGTCCAGTTGGCTACATCAATGGAAGTAGCAGAGAGAGAGAGAGACGTCGTATCCCTAACATCTCGACCTGATAGTAGCAGAGTTCACACATTGCAGAGGCCTTTAACTAGACAGCAGCAATCTCAGAGCAACAAAGGTGCCAGTGCAGTATCAAGTGGCAAGCAGGCGTTCTCAAATACGATTTCTGTGCCGTGTTTTTGTTGTGGAAAAAGTGGTCACTAAACTAATGTGTGTAGATTATTATTATTGTTATTGTTTGACTTAGATTACATATATTGACAATGCACCTGTTTGTTATTACTCTGTAATATGTTCAAATGTTTATGTGCAATAAAGAACTTTGACTTTGATACCATAAATATGAGTGCAATTATTGTAAAAAGAAAGGGCATCTTGAAAAGGCATGTAATTCAAAGAATAGGGGTAAGTACACTACAAATCATTCTAATGTTTGGTGAAAAAAACAGACTGGCAAAAATAAATTCAAACAACATTTTGTAGATACTTCTGAAACTCAAGTTAACTGTTATGATGAATTTTATGATATCTCTAATATTTTCATGTGTGACAGAAATATTAACAATGTAAATACTGTTGAGTCTGTATTTGTAAATAAAATTGAGCCAATTACTGTAAAATTGCAAGTAGAAGGGAAAAGGGTACATTTTGAAGGTGACATTGGCGCTTGTGTCTCTGTTATATCTGAAAACTTTTATAGAGATAATTTAAACCAGTTGGTAGATTAGACGTAAAAGTTAATTACCAGAATGAAACTAAACAATTAGATTTTTATGTTATTAGTAATGGTTCATATCCTTTATTAAGTATAGATTGGATTAAAGAGTTACAAATTGTTGTTAGTATTCCAAATACAAACTACAGTATTGTGCGAATTAATGGAATCATAGGCTGTTTTAATGAAAAAACAGTTTATTTAGTAAAAAATTATATTTTGACAAAACTATAAAGGTCAACTTACATCATTCAGTAGGAAATATGTCCCCCTTTGGCAGCAATTACTGCTTTTACCCGTTTTGGCATAGATTCTATGAGTTTCTGGCAGTTGTCAGATATCCTTTCATCTCGATACCAAACCTGAATGACCGCTTCTATCATTTTTATTTTAGTGGTACAGTCGATTTTTCGCAGTCTAGCTTTGCAAATGGCCCACAAATTTTCAATGGGGTTAAGGTCGGGCGAATTACCGGGCCAATCTAAAACATTAATCTTCTTATTTTTGAAAAATGCCATCATTTCCTTTGATTTGTGACAGGGAGCAGAGTCCTGTTGAAGAATCGCTCCTCCTTGGGGTTGACATTTTTGGAGTTGTTTGTCCAAACACTTTTCCAACATGGATTTGTATTTTTGGCTGTTCATCATGCCTTCAATTGGCACCAAAGATTCAACCCCCATGTATGAAAAACATCCCCAAAACATTTTCTTGACTGGATGTTTTACGGTTTGATCAATATGAGATGGTGTAAGCTTTTCATTGTCAGACTTCCTGACGAATTTCGACCGCTGTCCCTGAACTATAAAGTGGGTTTCATCTGTAAATAGGACTTTTTTCCAGTCGCCTACAGTCCAATTAGAGTATTTTTTGGCCTACAGTAGCCTTTGTTTCTTCATTCGTTCAGTTAGAAACTGTTTTTTCTGTGGACGAATTGCCCTTCTACCACTCTCCAAAAGTCTTTTACGAACAGTTGAGTCATGAATCACTATACCTGATGCTGCTAGATCTTGTTGTAGGTCTTGGCTTGATTTTCTTGGGTCCAATTTGCTCTTTCGAAGTAAAAATCTATCATCTGCTGGTGTTGTTTTTCTCTTTCTTCCACATTTTCCTAACCTTTTCACATCCACTGATCCTTTTTCCCGTTTACGCTTCACAATTTTGCTTACCACCCCCCCCCCCCCCCCACTCACTCCTCATGTTCTAGCAATCTCTCTTTGTGACATAGTAGTGTGTTCACTCAACGTGACAATCTTTTCACGCTTCCTAGGCGTAATATCCATGTTGGAATAAAACTAAAACAAACTCACTACCGTAGTTACCAAAAACAACACAAAATAGTACAAAAAACCCAAAAACAACACAAGCTTGATAAGAAATGACTTAAAACACACTCAAACTAAAGGCAGAGAAAAGTAAGGTTATGTTTTCAATGCTTGGTCAGCTGTCAACTGTGTAGGTAGTGTTGCCAACTGCGAATATTGAAAAATTTCACAGTGATTCCATTAATTCGCACAATACTGTATGTCAGTCAGATTAATAAGGCAGGGAAAGAAATTGTAGAAACAAATCCAAATATAAATTGTCTGTTTTCTGAATTTCCTAATGTATTCACTGATAAATTAGGTTGTTTCAAAGAAGAACCAATTCAGTTTAAGCTTAAGCGTAGTTGTGTCACAGTCATTAAGAAAACCTTTGTTAAAAGAATTACATTGTGGGCATTTTGGAATAGTAAAAATGAAGTCATTGGCAAGATCCTATTTATGATGGCTATCGATTGATAAAGATGTTGAATCCACATGTCAAGGGTGTTCAGCTTGTCTTGCAAACAGAGGTACTCCAAATAAGAATCAGTTACATGTCTAGAACTTCCTGTCTCGAATTTGGCAGAGAATACATATTGATTTTCTTGGTCCATTTAAAGGAAGTTTATTGTATTAGATGCATACAGAAAATGGCTGGAGGTTGAAGTTTTAAGTTCAACATTGGCTAAGCAAACAATTGACAAATTAGGAGCAATGTTTTCCATATTTGGTTTGCCTGAATTAATTGTAAGTGATAACAGACCTCTATTTAGTTCTCAGGAATGCATTGGGGGCCGTAACATATTTGATACAATTAGATAACGGAATGATGTGGAAACGGCATATAGACCAATTGGTGGGTTTAAATTCAGAACCAGAGTTGAGCGATGTTTGTAATAGAGGGGAATAAGTTCTATTCCTAGGGAAACAGCTGATGAAGCCCTGATGTCAAAAACAACCCCTACTACCACAAACCCTATGACGACACCAGCCCATCACTCCACTCCACGTCACATCCTGCCAACTCACTCCTTGTGCGTCTACGTCATCACAGTCAAAACATCCAACCTCACCTAACAACTCCTAAAACAGTCCAGGATCAGAGGCGCTACCCTATGCGTAATAGAAAGCCAATAACAAAACTTAATTTGTAATGTGAATAGTTTAGTAATGTATCCATAATGTTTACTTATATGTATCTTAGTTATTATGCATATTCATAATCATTATGTTGTATTTTTACTTTATTTGATTGATATTTAATTTTATAATTTTTTATTTTTTTTTATAATAAAATATAAAATTATAATTTTATAAGTTTCTTCGCACTAATAGATGGTTAATAATTACTTTGCTTAGTTATAGAAGTTTGTACGCTATTGAAATATGTGAGTTTTGTTTGGAATGACAACAAAATTAATCAGTGGCCTTTGTGATTACATATGTGTCCATTCTTAATCTTCTACAGTCAAGAACATTACAAAAAAATAAATTAACAAGCTTATAGATGTATAAGTTCTGCTAAGTTAAATATTGTTTACAATTATAATTAATACATTTCACGATATTGCTTTACTTGAGGACGGTCAGTGTAACAATTTTTTAGCTTATGTACGATTACCAAATAGTTCATGACGTTCGCACTATAACATGTTAGATATTACATGTTAGATAGTTATTTTGTGTATATAAATAAAATGTATCATTATACTTTCAAATTTAAAGAGGGAGGAATTTAATATATCAATTTAAATCCAATTATATTTAGAAATATCACGCTACCGTTGTACATCGTATGATAATCAGGTGATGTTAATAAACTGTTCTGGTTGGCTGAAACCTATCACGCCATATCCCTACTCTGACCTTCCCAAAGCATCAGCAGGTGTTATAAGCAGGCTTTGGTTTTTTTGTTATATTTGAAGGTGCAATGGCTCCTTCAGATATAAATCATATATCTTATTCCACACAACAGATCTCTTAAGAAAGACTTTCCTAGCTAATTTAAATAATTAAGATTCTTCCTCTTCCAAGCTTAATGACAAAGAGCTTTTTACTCTAATCTTTGTGCTTGAAAACTAATAATCTTTGTTAAATATCGCTTTAATGAAGTAATAATGTTTAATTATTTGGAAAAAATAATACATTTAATTTTATAAATAATATTAAGAATAGGCCTACCATATGTATGTATTATTTTATAGATCTATGTAGGGTCAAAATTGCAAAGCCTGAATATTTTATATTAAAAAAAAAAAATTAAGAATACTAAATACATTTCTCATGTCTATCTATTCAGGAGGGGCTGGATCCACCAAACAACTTGTCGCAGAGCTTTGAGCAGCTGTTGCTGTCTCTGTCCCGTCTCTATGGAAAACATTCACTTAACCTTCAACTAGAGTTGGACTACTGGTGTGCTGAAGGAACACCTCAAACATACTCGTACCGCACACCACCTCGACAAGTTTCTCTGTTCAAATTTTTGAGACAAAGTGGGGAGCTGCTACCCCCTACGCTGTTTGTGCCATATATGAAACTGTTGGCATCCCTGGTGTCTTGCCCAAGTGCAGCTCGACAGGCTTTCAGTCTCCTCAAGAACAACACACAGTCTAATATCAACTGGGACCACTTCTTTAATTCATTAAACAAGTAAGCTGCAATAGATAATTTGACTAAAAGAGATTGACATTCAGGGCCAAATTGTTGTCTTAAGATTTAAGTTTTTTTTGTTTTTGTACCCTAAATTTATCTGTCTTTTATGCTTACCTTGTACAGAAGTTGTATATAAAGGGCCACACAGGTCATGCCATGCAGCCAGCCCATTTTTTACCTCTGGTTGAGAAGCCACTTGGTGCAATTAGCATATAAAACAAAAATAGACTAGGTGAAGGAATCGTATGTTATTTTAGTTATGTCTCTCCCCCACTAGATGCTACACAATATTTTGTCTTTAATTTATGATCAACCAAGGTAAATAAAAACAACTTTGACTAAATGAATTATGTAAATCTGCTTCCACAGCAATAATTGTAATGGTCAAGTTCAAAAGATAATCAACCTAAATACATTAAGATATATCTAATGAAGTCTCTTGTTAAACCCAAAAATGCAATTCTACTTGCCCTTTATCCCCCTTTATCAAAAAGGGATTAAAACTGGTTGCTAGATATCTTATAAAGAATTTTTGTTGTGTGTACTATCGAAGTTGTAGGAAAAGGAAACCTTATAAATAACATTATTTACTGAACTACATTTAGAAGATTTTTGGTACTTGAGACCAACTTCTTGTTTAACTCTCTATCTGGAAAACAACAGAATTCAATCTTCTTTTTTTTTCTAGTCTCATTCTTCTCTCCCTTAGACCTATGGGGATTACCATATACTATTGATCTATGCGGGTAACTTATTCAGACAGAGTAAGGGGGAGAAGCAGTACAGCAGAAGGTGAACATTACTGATCAATCTTCCAGTCTAGGCCGGATTCGAACCAGTGCTCTAACCCAGGCTCAAAGTCCTGACGTGTTGCCAATTATATTTATCAAATAAAAATAATTATTCAATACTGTCCATCTGTTTACAGTGAAGAATAAAATCATATCATTGTAGCAGATGTCTGTTATATAAATATTAATGTAAATATAAACCTTTTAAAGTGGTACACAAACACAAAAAGTAAAACACAAATAAAACATAATAAAACACTCTTGGATATATTTCAATGCCACTGGCAGTCTTCTATTAACCTTCTTCTTGTGATATTTTAAAGAACAGTCGGACCCACCCACACAAGTACACTGGTATCGACCCACCTGTCCGCCCACACACGTACACTGGTATCGACCCACCCGCCCGCCCACACACGTACACTGGTATCGAACCACCCACACACACGTACACTGGTATCGAACCACCCGCCCACCCACACACGTACACTGGTATCGAACCACCCGCCCACCCACACACGTACACTGGTATCGACGTACCAGTGTCTTCTTATCTCAAGTTCATCACTTGAGATAAGAAGAATAACTTTGAAATTTATACATGAGAATTTTATTATTTTTACTTTGTGTTTTACCATTTTGTGTGTGTCATTTCAGGACTTCATTCAGAATTCAATTAAATTCTAAAGGAAGTTAAAATGGTAAGCCTGTCCTGTCCCAAACTAAACCTAAATAATTCAGGCCCTTGTCCTAATGTGAAAAACAATATATGCCATCTGTTAGAACTTTGTTAACCTTTTCTTTGTTGTAGGTACTACAACAATTTGAGGCAAGAGCTACCTCCAGTGACAGACACCGTCTACAGACATCGTAATTTCCCCAAAGGCATAGATCCACTTGAGATTCAAGGCCTGCAAGCTGTACTACTTGTTATCAAGACAGTTGCAGGTTATTAGCACATCTATCCAAATATTTATGGTGGAAAATGTTTTATTATAAATGATCGGAAGGATAGAACATTTTGGTGGATTTATCTTCACAGATGATTTCCTATCCTTTAGAGTATTTTTATGACATTAGGCCAAGGATTTCAGTAATAGTTGAAGAATGAAAGAAAAGCAACATTCGTAATAAAGTGTTGATGAAGACACACAATATAAGAAAGCAGATAAAGTTAGTGTAATATTTTTGGGCCACTGGCCCCTCCCTCAGACACTAGAAAACTCATGGTTCTTTCCTTCCGTTATCCTTTGTATGGAAATAACGTTTACTCTAGAAAACCCTATTAAGATAAAGGGTTTTAAATTTCTATAGCTGTAGCCCAAATATCTCAGTCCTGTTTTAACTATGACAATTGTAATGGAACAATCAACCATATTTTGTGTTTAATGTAGATTCCTTGAGTCAATATACATGCCAGTTTTAACTAGATTGTGCAAAATTGGGTTTTTTTTGTTGAGCCGAGCCTGAGCTTTGACATTCTTTAATACCTCAAGAATAAATTAAATCTTAATAGTATACAGATTAAAGATACAGTGGGTCAATACCATGGCAAGGTATGGGTAGGTGGTTCTTTACGACTGTACATGTATGGGAGGGTCGGTGGGTCAATACCACTGTACGTGTATGGCGAGGGTGGGTCAATACCATGGCAAGGTATGGGTAGGTGGTTCTTTACGACTGTACATGTATGGGAGGGTCGGTGGGTCAATACCACTGTACGTGTATGGCGAGGGTGGGTCAATACCATGGCAAGGTATGGGTAGGTGGTTCTTTACGACTGTACATGTATGGGCGGGTGGTAGGTTGGGTCAATACCATCGCATGTGTATGGGAGGGTCGGTGGGTCAATACCACTGCACGTGTATGGCAAGGGTGGGTCAATACCATGGCAAGGTATGGGTAGGTGGTTCCTTACGTCTGTACATGTATGGGCAGGTGGTAGGTTGGGTCAATACCATCGCATGTGTATGGGAGGGTCGGTGGGTCAATACCACTGCACGTGTATGGCGAGGGTGGGTCAATACCATGGCAAGGTATGGGTAGGTGGTTCTTTACGACTGTACATGTATGGGAGGGTCAGTGGGTCAATACCACTGTACGTGTATGGCGAGGGTGGGTCAATACCATGGCAAGGTATGGGTAGGTGGTTCTTTACGACTGTACATGTATGGGAGGGTCGGTGGGTCAATACCACTGTACGTGTATGGCGAGGGTGGGTCAATACCATGGCAAGGTATGGGTAGGTGGTTCTTTACGACTGTACATGTATGGGCGGGTGGTAGGTTGGGTCAATACCATCGCATGTGTATGGGAGGGTCGGTGGGTCAATACCACTGCACGTGTATGGCAAGGGTGGGTCAATACCATGGCAAGGTATGGGTAGGTGGTTCCTTACGTCTGTACATGTATGGGCAGGTGGTAGGTTGGGTCAATACCATCGCATGTGTATGGGAGGGTCGGTGGGTCAATACCACTGCACGTGTATGGCGAGGGTGGGTCAATACCATGGCAAGGTATGGGTAGGTGGTTCTTTACGACTGTACATGTATAGGCGGGTGGTAGGTTGGGTCAATACCATCGCATGTGTATGGGAGGGTCGGTGGGTCAATACCACTGCACGTGTATGGCGAGGGTGGGTCAATACCATGGAAAGGTATGGGTAGGTGGTTCTTTACGACTGTACATGTATGGGCGGGTGGTAGGTTGGGTCAATACCACGGCATGTGTATAAGCAGGTGAGAGGGTCAGTACCACCGTACTTGTGTAGGCGGGTAGGTGGTTAGTTATACGTAGTTAATGTTTATAAAAAAAGCCTTGTTTTATTTAATTTTCTATTAACGTTACTAAAGTGAAAATGATTGTTAAACACTCAGTTTACATCTATATCTAATGGGTTACGAATTGTACTATTGTTTATTTACAATTCTACCTTGTTTGGGTGTAGTTTTTAACAACTAATTGAATCTTACCAATATCTTAAATTGCCTTAGCTTTACTATTTGATTTAGTAAAAGCGTGTAAGAGAGAAAAAAGAGAAACTGAAGAGAGTAGCATTCAAATGCCAAGTAAGATAGATGTAT
The DNA here is from genome assembly GCA_035578905.1 of Stictocephala bisonia. NCBI lineage: Eukaryota > Metazoa > Arthropoda > Insecta > Hemiptera > Membracidae > Stictocephala > Stictocephala bisonia. The sequence goes on from JAQJVL010002133.1 coordinate 32,113, forward strand.
TTGGTTCAATTCAAGCAATATCAGTTGATGAAATTGCTCCTTGGTAAATACTGATGCAAAGGTCAATTAATAACTGTTGTATTGGACAGTGGCTTGCAGGTTAAGTTGGTAATGGTCAACCCCAATGGAAGTAGCTTCTATCCACTCTAAAGGCTGAAACAGTTACAGCCTGATATTTGTCTTACCCAGTGGCGGCTTGTGATACAGTAAAGTGGAGGTTCACACCTTGGGTGGTTTGGGGAGTACGGAGTACCCCACAAGTAAAAGTGCACAAGTAAAATTTTGTAAAAATTATTCCCTTAAACATGCATTTAAAACAATTTTACAACATATTTTAACGTAGTTAAAAAATATACTTAAGCTGTTGTATATTGTTTCCAAACTAAGTTTTTAAGATATAAAATAGTTATTGGTTGGCATAGCTGTGCAAACAAAGAACAAGAAATTTTATCATTTTAACAATTAGTTAAGCCTAAAAATAGTACTTACTTTTAAAATCTGTTTGTGAACTAATTTTTGTCTAAGAACGTGGAGTTTATTCTCCGTCATCTACTCTAATGGAACTGCATGTCAATAATAACTTCAAGAAAATGAAGACAATTATATGACATCAACTCAGTTCACTGTAGTGTAGTGGTGAGTAAGAAACTCACCTATTTACACCTGATGAGACGAAAACAACGTCGAAACAGCACACATGGAGACCATCTGGTCCACGCACCAACATCCTTTCGGTGTGGCCTAATGCATAGCAACCAACTGTTGTCAGTTGGCACCTTAGCAGAACCTAGAAGGAGCGGTTTACTTATGTTAACGCAGAGTAACCCGTAGACTTCTGTCATGCAGAAAACTGCAATCATGTGTAATAATTGATGTCTTAGCGACCATTGGTTAGAGGTTTTTCCTCTCCTGGTAGCGAGTAACATGCTCGTGAGTCCAAAAACCATTCTTAACCAGGTCAGTATGGTTAAAGCGCTGCAATGTTGAATGTATGAAGCACTTATTTTAGTATGAATGGAGTGTGAATGCACGGCTGTCACCACACACGTCGTTAGATGGAAAGGGGTCAGATGACCCGATTCATCAATTATTTGCGTTTCGAGATGTCTGTCTCTCGTCAGTTGCGCTACGTAGCGCAAGACGCTTTCGATCATAGGCGGATCGCCTGTGTTTGAATCTTCGGACTAACAACCAGTCCATCTCGATTTAATTTTTGTCTGTTATACAAATCAAAAACATAACCCATTGGCCTACTGCCAAGAGTTAATTGTAAATAATTATTTACTTAAATGATTATAATAATACCTAAATACATTTAAAACAAACTTTTTGTGTACGATATGTACTATGCATAAAAAATATTTATATTACATTGTCATGATAACTTTATATATAATAGGCCTACAGTAAGACATTACAGGCACTGTAATTTTAAACAAACCTTTTAACAGCTATTTAAGTAAAAAGCTTAAAGTTTTTTTACTTCTTAAAGTCCATCTTTCTGTATTTTTTGCTGGCAAACACATCAATAACTCTTTTGTTGCAACACACTGCTTGCAGACGCTCTGTTTCCACCGTGTGATTATACCATGGTGAAAGGAGTGGGAGTGGAGCACACGGCAAATGTGCACCGCTGGCTTCTAATACAAGACAGCCTTCACTACCGCCTTCCACACAGACAAGCTGATAGACTTTGCATATACGCTATGGAGCACAACTCCCGGGACTGTCCAACAATATTGCAGGATTAGCAGAAGCTACCTGAAGGCGCTTCTGTGGGTTTTCTTACGTTCAAGAGTTTTAAAAGGCATTGAATCACATATTTCGTAATTTCAATGTGTAAATAATTTAACTTAAACTTTAAATTTTGTTCATTTTCCTTTTACAAATCTCACAGGGGATTCACGTGCTCATGTGCTCTTATGAAGTAGTCACCACTGGTCTTACCCACTGTATACAAAACACCCGCATTGTGTACATATTAACTGTAACAATAAACCTACTCAACAGCAGCTTGTGGAATTTATATTATTACTTAAAATAATGGAATTGGTACGACGCAATAAATGACTGGCCAGTATTGTTGCATCAATATTCAGTTTCTTTGCTATCTTGGTGTTGTAAAAAATATAAAAATTACTTTTAAATAGTTGGTCATGATTACAAAGTTATTTTGTTTGTATTTTATGGTTATTTTGAGTTTGGAATTGAATTTTTTTAACTATACATGTAATAAATTTATGTAAAAACAGCATCTGTATATAGAAAGTATATTTATTTTCATAGAACTATGTGCAGAGCATGTACATATGTATGTTTTCAGAGCAGGACGAGGTGTCACGATTGGCACTGTGTGATAATGCAGCATGGGCACCTCTGTTCCTACTACTTGGTCTGGTGACTTGCTCAATACAGATACAGCTGAAGGCAGATCTGCTCTTAACTCTGGCTGCACTCGCCAAGTCCCCAGCCACTGCTGCTGTTCTTTGGCACAACCTTGAGGCCTCCCAGATACTTGCTACAGTACCAAGCACCAGCAGCTATCAGCCCAGGGGCATACAGGTGAGTTCCTTGTTTATTTATTGTAGTAACTATATGTAACAGTTATTGTACAGATACAATAACTAAACATGTAAGTAGTCTAATTGGAGAAATAGGACATCAGCAACCTTAGAAGACACGTTCACTAACACCAGAGTAGTAGTCACATACACAAAATAAACACATAATCACATGAATTTTCTGTGCCACTGGCACGTTAGTAAGGTTTTACTAACAGGTTAGTAAACGGCACAAAGTGCCGAGTTAGTAAGATTTTACAGCAGATCTTTTTTGTGTGATAAAAAGAATGCATTTAAGTTGTTTTGCATTAAAAAGAAACTAATCTGGCTGGTAATTTATTTTGAACTGTTGTTGTGATTAGACGGAGTTGGAGGAGGTGGAATGCCGTAATGAAGAGTTTCCGTTGACACGAGCCATGCTGAAGTTGTTGGATGTATTGACAGATGTGCCGGTGCCCAAACTGCTGGGTGTGGGCTCACGGACACCAGGCTTTGACCCCTATCTCACTTTTATTCTCCAAAATGTCTTCTTGAAATTCAACAATCGGTCGTACAAAAGTGTGCAAGAAAAGGTTTGTTGAGATTTATTGTTTTTATAGGTTTTAAAATAGTTAATTCATCGTTTTAGAAATATTTCATGATATTGTGCCTTAAATGTAATAAAAATTTTCCATCATGCAATTTTTCCATTAAATTCATCCCTGTTGAACATCATTGAATGAAAGGCCTTTGATAACAATACAATACAACCAATATATGTAATATTTATCCCACAATATTGTGGACCATACTGAATACGTATTATTTCAATAATATTGTTAGTTGTTTCTAATCATATCAAGTAAATTCCAGACCACTCATGCCTTTCATTATTATTATTATTTTTTTTTTTTTTATTGTTGAAGTAAAATACTAATGAGCTTTGTTTGTTTATTAATTTTGGGCAGTAAAAATTTTGTGAATTCAGTCATATTTTACTATTATATTCACAAAACATCTTTTTTTAAAAATAATGGTACATTAATAACCTCAGTTTTATTATATATAAGATTTTTTTGATATTTGCGAATTTTAGTGTGATTAAAAATCCTACAGTGTGTTTTGAGAAATTAAACAAAACAAGAAACAAAATACAGCTTTGACAGGAAACTTGATTATAACCTTAATACAAAACACGCTACAAAATATTAAAGTATACAACAACACTATTAAAAACTAGAGCTTATAAGAGAGTTGCCATTGAGGCCTCAAATAGAACTTTTTGAAATGGCTGAATTTAGACCACTCTCCCTTCCCTTAGTTCTACTGAAAACATGTGCCGAGACTGAGTTAATCCTAATTGGGTTAAGGTAAACCACCTGTATCAAAAACTTTTTCTATCTAATTCCCCCTAAAGGTGAAACATATAAATATACAAATTTTCAATATCACTGAAATCTTTTTCAATTCTTATTATTAATTCTTATTATTAATTCTTACTCTAATTATAGATGGAACCAGAACTGACTTGTTCCAAGTTCTCAGTTCTTGAATCAAATTGAAATCATTACTCTATTCCTGAATAGTGAATACATACAAACAATATATTAAAGTTACAAATATAAGTTTTATAGTTACAATCGGCAAGTAGATAAGAGGAGTCTTAATTTAATCTTCTAATAAAGATATTTATTTGCTAATTTAATGTGTACGTTTTGTAGTGGGAAGTAGGCCGTAGCTGCCTGCACTTGCTGGTCAAATTTCTCTCACAGTATGAGCCTGCAGTGGAGCACTTTAAAGTTTCCAAAATACAGTTACAAGGCGGAGGCTCTACCTCCATCAACCCACCTCCTGGATTTCATCTAATGGCACAGCTGTGTTCAAAATCTGAGCTTTTTCGACTGGTAAGACCAGCTACAAAATAATTAAATTTGCTATTGAAAAATCAAGGTAGTTTTTTAAACGTAATTCAAGTGCAGTTAAAAAATACATTGATTATTATCAATTCTTTGTATCGTTCAAAATTAATTTAAATTAAACTTCCAAAGTGACATGTTTTATTAGTTCATAAACAAAACCTGGGTGTTGCCTTATCCAACCAAAGCCTATTTCAAGTAAATTAATCTAAATTTTATACTAGTTCAGAAAAAGAATAGATAATTTATACAATAATTTATTTGTGTTTTGGAATAATTTTTCTGAAAACAAGTTAGTTTTAAAAAATCCAAAGATATAGGACTTTTTCAACTAAATTTTGTTGATGTACGTGTTATTTTACTGTACAAATTATTGTAAATGATTATCAGATTATTTTGTAAAAAGTAAAAGCTAGAAGTTATGTGAAAAAGTGTAATTCGTCCAAATGTACAGTTATTTAAAAAATAAAATTACAGTCGAGGCAACAAAATACTCTTGTTTATTTTTTATGCATGATTGAAAAACCCAAATTGCTCAAATATATTCTAAAATGTGAATTTCTATTGTACAGAATATGTTGTGGGTACTGTAGAACAAATATTTTCTAGATAATATTATGGCAGCCAAGCGGCCCCAAAACTGCCCTACCTAAAATCTCAATTCACTGTACAGTAAATATAGATAAGCACTCTTTATTTCAGTACGAGATATGGACTGTTCAAAGAGATGCACCGCCAACAGACGTAGTTGATTTAGTGATATAGTTAAATAAGCAGCCCCACTAAATGCTTTACCTGCTAAATTAAGAATGGACTTGTTGTGCAGGTAATGTTAGTGCTGGATGAAGGATGCCGCCAATTGGACTCGTACACTGTGTTTGCAGGAAAAGCGGCTCTAGAAGCAGCCACTTTGCTGTGTCTTCGTCTCCTGGATTCTGGCCTAAGACTTCAGCAGAGTTACTTGCAAGCAGCGGGAGGCTCCTTGATGCTCACCGGCCTCAATAAACTGCTGCTAGGCATCAACTCTCGGTCTAGCAAGCCAGATCACATGCTGAACATTGCCAAGTACGGTCTATTTTTGCCACATACTCAGGATTTTTTTTATTTATACTCAGGTATTTATGTTTAAATCTTCAAGTATGTCCTGGCACCTATGTTTAACAGAAGCTGAAAAGCTGAAGGTGAAATCAAGTAACATTTCAACATAATATTATGACCCTGTTTTTATCACACAATAGGTTGTAAATGTTTTTTTATACCATTGTTTTCGGCATTGAGTGAAATTATTATACATACCAAAATTACTATTTCCAGTAATAGTTACGTGTAAGAGAAGACTCCATAGTCCTAACCTTGCCATTTGTACAAAAATAAAATTCAATAAAGACATTCTTCATTTCATTTCATTGCCAAATTTGGTGTGCATTATAGAATTATTTGATTGTTTTTGTAGTAGAAAATAAATGGTTTTGGTTAGGTAACATGAATGACAATAGTTAACATTTTTAACCTCTAACCATAAATATTGTGAATATCTTGATACATAATTTTTATCAGTTCCTTCCTGTGATATCAACAGTATAAACATTTTATTGATTGTAATTATTAAATACATATTTAAATTTAAAAAATGTTTCAAATGATAAACAGTAATCTAGACACTGAATTTTATTTCTAGGTATGTTACTTACAATAGCTGGCTACCGTCTCACTCGTTGTATGCTGTTCGGATATTTCTGTCAGTCACCACCTATCCCGTGCAGCAGTCTCACATAGTCTCAGTGCTAACGGCCACCCATCAGCTTACTACTCACATCCGGCATGGCTTCGTTGAGTGTCTTGAATCTGATGATCAAGAACCATCGGTAAAGTTTTCATTACTTAATAAATTTGAATTAATTTTTAGTAGTACTACAATTGAGTTATTCAAATGTGTAAATTAGCAATTTAGTATATTGTATTGTATATTTCCATTTGGTATCCAATCTGCTTTTTAATTTAACATCAAAGTATTCTTTTAAGAGGTGTGTAATCCAGCTTATATCTGAGGTTTGTATAAAGGGGTTCTATCATCACAGTGAATTTATGGTATACAGGGGGACTATCATCACAATGGATTTTTGGTAAACAGGGGGACTATCATCACAGTGGATTGTTGGCATACAGGAGAACTTTCCTCACAGTGGATTTTTTTTATATGAGGGGACTATCATCTCAGTGGATTGTTGGTATACATGGGGGCTATCATCACAGTGAATTGTTGGTATACAGGAGGACTAGTATCACAGTGAATTGTTGGTATACAGGAGGACTAGCATCACAGTAAATTGTTGGTATACAGGAGGACTAGCATCACAGTGGATTGTTGGTATACAGGATGACTATCATCACAGTGGGTTGTTGGTATACATGGGGGCTATCATCACAGTGAATTGTTGGTATACAGGAGGACTAGCATCACAGTGAATTGTTGGTATACAGGATGACTAGCATCACAGTGGATTGTTGGTATACATGGGGGCTATCATCACAGTGAATTGTTGGTATACAGGAGGACTAGCATCACATTGAATTGTTGCTACAGGATGACTAGCATCTCAGTGGATTGTTGGTATACATGGGGGCTATCATCACAGTGAATTGTTGGTATACAGGATGACTAGCATCACAGTAAATTGTTGGTATACAGGAGGACTAGCATCACAGTAAATTGTTGGTATACAGGAGGACTAGCATCACAGTAAATTGTTGGTATACAGGAGGACTAGCATCACAGTAAATTGTTGGTATACAGGAGGACTAGCATCACAGTAAATTGTTGGTATACAGGAGGACTAGCATCACAGTAAATTGTTGGTATACAGGAGGACTAGCATCACAGTGAATTGTTGGTATACAGGAGGACTAGCATCACAGTGAATTGTTGGTATACAGGAGGACTAGCATCACAGTAAATTGTTGGTATACAGGAGGACTAGCATCACAGTGAATTGTTGGTATACAGGAGGACTAGCGTCACAGTGAATTGTTGGTATACAGGAGGACTAGCATCACAGTGAATTGTTGGTATACAGGAGGACTAGCATCACAGTAAATTGTTGGTATACAGGAGGACTAGCATCACAGTGAATTGTTGGTATACAGGAGGACTAGCATCACAGTGAATTGTTGGTATACAGGAGGACTAGCATCACAGTGAATTGTTGGTATACAGGATGACTAGCATCTCAGTGGATTGTTGGTATACAGGATGACTAGCATCTCAGTGGTTTGTTGGTATACAGGAGGACTAGCATCACAGTAAATTGTTGGTATACAGGAGGACTAGCATCACAGTAGATTGTTGGTATACAGGAGGACTAGCATCACAGTGAATTGTTGGTATACAGGATGACTAGCATCACAGTAGATTGTTGGTATACAGGAGGACTAGCATCTCAGTGGATTGTTGGTATACATGGGGGCTATCGTCACAGTGAATTGTTGGTATACAGGAGGACTAGCATCACAGTGAATTGTTGGTATACAGGAGGACTAGCATCACAGTAGATTGTTGGTATACAGGAGGACTAGCATCACAGTGAATTGTTGGTATACAGGATGACTAGCATCTCAGTGGATTGTTGGTATACAGGATGACTAGCATCTCAGTGGATTGTTGGTATACAGGAGGACTAGCATCACAGTAAATTGTTGGTATACAGGAGGACTAGCATCACAGTAGATTGTTGGTATACAGGAGGACTAGCATCACAGTAAATTGTTGGTATACAGGAGGACTAGCATCACAGTGAATTGTTGGTATACAGGAGGACTAGCATCACAGTGAATTGTTGGTATACAGGAGGACTAGCATCACAGTAAATTGTTGGTATACAGGAGGACTAGCATCACAGTAGATTGTTGGTATACAGGAGGACTAGCATCACAGTAAATTGTTGGTATAGAGGAGGACTAGCATCACAGTAGATTGTTGGTATAGAGGAGGACTAGCATCACAGTAGATTGTTGGTATACAGGAGGACTAGCATCACAGTAAATTGTTGGTATAGAGGAGGACTAGCATCACAGTAGATTGTTGGTATAGAGGAGGACTAGCATCACAGTAGATTGTTGGTATACAGGAGGACTAGCATCACAGTAAATTGTTGGTATACAGGAGGACTAGCATCACAGTAAATTGTTGGTATACAGGAGGACTAGCATCACAGTAAATTGTTGGTATACAGGAGGACTAGCATCACAGTGAATTGTTGGTATACAGGAGGACTAGCATCACAGTGAATTGTTGGTATACAGGAGGACTAGCATCACAGTGAATTGTTGGTATACAGGAGGACTAGCATCACAGTAAATTGTTGGTATACAGGAGGACTAGCATCACAGTGAATTGTTGGTATACAGGAGGACTAGCATCACAGTAAATTGTTGGTATACAGGAGGACTAGCATCACAGTGAATTGTTGGTATACAGGAGGACTAGCATCACAGTAAATTGTTGGTATACAGGAGGACTAGCATCACAGTGAATTGTTGGTATACAGGAGGACTAGCATCACAGTAAATTGTTGGTATTGAGATGTTTCAAATTATGTTTGTTTATTTATTTTTTTATCATATGTAAGAACATCTGCCACTTACCTTGTTTCTTTTCATTTAAACCAGCTGCTACCCATCACTAATAATCTCATCACACTCATTGATCATATGTTTTATCACATTAATTTAATTTAATTCAGTTCCCAATAATTTGCATACTCTATGTTTAATCATTTTATTAATAAATATTTTCCTTTCTTAGATTTGGCATAATTTAATTTAAGAATTGGAAGTTGTTTTATTTTTTTTAACCTATTCCATTTTTCTAAAATATTTCAACATTAATTTAATTTTCTCATGATTTTAATATTTGATTTATTATAATACCAACCCCCACATCACCTGGTGAAGTGAAGTGATCATCAAGCAACCAGTGACACATTGTTGTAATTGTGGATTGAGAAAGGAACTAGTAGCAGTGAGAGTCCATTATTAGCCTTGAAGGAGAGAAGATGCAGCCAGAATACAGTGACTTTATTTAGTGACATTCCCAATAAAAGTGTTTTTGTAAATCATTACAAACTTTTATTTATTAAATTTGGCCACAAACATATTTAAATTTCCCAAAACGTCAAGAATTCTAAGTTTGTGGTGAAGACAACTTTAAACTTAAATTTGGTGAGACCAGACCATAGCCTAATTGCTGTGAAGATATTTTCCATTGAAAATTGAACTTTAAATTTGAACTTTCTCCCTATCTTTCCCTTATTTGATAATTTTTTTTCTGATACTGTTTTTTTTTAAATTATTCTCTTTTTCAAATTTTTAATTGGACAATTAAACATGATTAATATTAAATCTCATAAGAACATTGATGGCCAGCTCGACACCCCTTCCCTGAGGTATCTCTATGTTGTACTACCGAGTATGTTTTCAGCCGGAGCATAAACCAGAAGAAACCAAATTGTAAAGCAAGAAAGAAGATAAAAGCAAATTAAATAAAGACATTTTATTAATATAGTATTTCACTGTACAACTGGTTATCTTATTGTATCAATACACTTCATTATTCCTTGTTGTACCCTGTGTATTTTGTGTATATTTTTTTTTTTAATTGTTAATTTTGGCGCCCAAATCGTGTTGGCCAGTTCAATGCCTTATGAGATTAGGTATATAAAAACAACTTCCAAGTTATCCCAAATCTAGGCCTATGTGTAATATTTATATGTTTGATATATCACCCATTATAGGTATCATAAAACCATCATCACATATCGAACTCTCATCACAATATAAGATTATTAATAGCCATGTCCCACAAACCTTATAATCTTAGAAATAGGCCCAATACATCAGATGAGACCATGGAAGACGCCATTCAAGAAGCTAGCCAAACAAGCCAAACACTAACAGCTACATCTGACAATTATAACACATCAACATCTAATGCAAGCAATACAGATATAGCTACGAACACAAATAACATGAACACAAATAATGACATATTTTATTTAACGAAATTCCGGCAGGAGAAGTATTTTTAGGATTTGATATTCCTGAAGCGGAGACGGCAGACGCCATGACAGTGACGGCGGACAATGTAAACAAACTCCAACCATCTCAACCAACCAGCCAATGGGAACACAGCACGGCATCATGGGACGGCGTTACCATGACAACGACCACCAGCACCAATCCAGTAACTACAGTCAACATTACAACTGTTGAGTTAACGACGACGGAAGCGATGAATGAGACCATGACGTCACCCGCACATTCCATTGCCATTCTTTCTACCGCGACGGACAAACAACCGGCTAGCGCAGATGCGAATACCGATTTGCTTTCACAAATTGCAGCACTTATAAAAGACAGTTCTTTAAAACTTGAATACCGTTTAGAACAAAGTATAAATGAATTAAAACAAGACAACTTAGAACTAAAACAAAATTTAAATCAGAACCTTAAAAGATTTTCTGAATATATTGAAAGTAAAATCGATCACTTAAGCCATAAATATGACGAAGTCAAATCTGACCTTGACATAATTAAACTTACACGAGCCGAACAAAATAATAGAATGAATCACTTGGAAACAAATTTCGGCAACGAAATCCAAAAACAAAACCAGCAGGTCCGTGACGACTTAAACAAAAATATTGCAATCCAGAATGATAACATCAAGAAAGCCCTTGTTAACAACACTACTTACGTTATAAATACAGTTGACATTAAATTACTTAATCACGCCACTGCTTGCCAGACAAACATTATCCAACAAAAGGAAGAATTGACTCAGCAAATTCAGGACAGTACGAAACAAGTATTAACACAAATATTACCAATTACACAAAAACAAGGAGAAGATATTGATACATTAAACAAACTTGTTCACACCTTTGGTAATAGAATCACCAATGTTGAAGGTCAAGTTAGTAATGGAGTTATATCAGGCACACCAAATATTTATGTCACATGTACCGGCAACGGCACCCATGCAACCGACAATAGTCCACCAAAATTTTACGGGAGAGCCCAAAACCCTAAGGAATTTTTACATAAACTAAAACGCTTCTATGAACGAAACATAACACACAACAAACCAAACAACGACTCGGAACACTTGCGGGACATTATTGAACAATGTTTAGAGCAACATGCTGCAAAATGGTTCGACCTGATTAAGGAGGAAATCCACAACTGGTCAGATTTTGAACATAACTTTACAAACAAATACTGGAGCCGCGAGATCCAACGAGGAGTAAAGCAGCGTATAGAGGTCGAAAGATACCGGCCCGGAGGAAAGCTGCCACGAGCAGAATACTTTATTGAACGAGTATTGACATTACGATCCATCACTCCACCAATCAGCGAGGATGAAATCATAAATATTCTTTCAGAACACTTTTCCGAGTTGATCCAAAACGCCCGAAGAGTCCAGAATGTGAACACCGTCGCCGAGTTCGAATTGCTACTCCAAAGAGAAGATATTAAGGACGCACACCAGCGATCGAAAACTACCAGTCAACCGAGAAACGAACCACCACCACAGCGACAGTTTCAGCACCAGCCAGGAAGCAGACCTCCAAACAGCCCTCCTAGAAACCAGTATTACCGCAGCGATGGACAACAGCAACAAAGACGACCAACCTACAACAACGGGCACCTCAACAACTCTTCACCTGGATACCGGAGAGAATACGATAGAAGACCAAACTACAGAGGAAACTTCAACCAACATTACAACCGGGGCAACAATTCATCAAATCGAGACAACCAGCAATATCCCAGCCGAGAACAAGCACAAATATGCTCTGCCATAATAGAAAGGAGAAACCCAACGACTAGTTCACCTCCCAGTACTACAACAAGTACTGCGCTTTTAAACGCCTAAGCACTGACGAGTCCCAAGGCCTAGGTAAACTTCCCTTGTTTTATAATCATGGATTTCTATCCTCAGATTCCTCAGTGCAAAACACAAACCTCGGATTACAAAGGCCTTCTAATCTAGATAATAATGTAAATAATTCAAATCCAATATTAACCCTTAGTAATATATTTTGTGACCGTGACTTTTTACTAAATGAAGATCCTGAAACTAATAAAACTGTAGAAACAGCAAACAACATAAAATGTCCAGAGATTAATATTTTAATAAACAATGTGCCTACTTCCGCACTCATAGACACGGGTGCCAACATCTCATGTGTCTCAGAGCAATGGATAATAGAGAATAGGAGTAGATTAGGACGATATGAAGAATTACCTTTAACTGGCATACACATCAAAACTGCCGTCGGTGTTAAATCAAAAAGAGTTTCTAAGATATTAATGTTTACAGTTAATGTCAACGGTGTGGAAACTAATTTGCAACTAATCATGGTACCAAACCTCGTTCATAATGTAATTATCGGAATAGATACGATAAGACTGTGGAAGATGGAAATAAACTTTGATAGAAAAACATTGAATATAAACATAAATAATACTGAATTACTATTGGAGTTTGACGAGTGCAACCACGATGGAATCTTATGTTACTTAATGAACGACAATGATGTTGAATACAATGAAATGTCGGCATACGACCAAAACTTAGAAAGAACCTATATTTATGATAATTTTGAAACTTATAACGATATCACCCCTTCCTCCACAACGAACCTACAAGACAGGATAAATGCTGAGATAATAGAAGAAACTCTGAACCAGAACGAACTGCTCAACAACGAACAAAGGACTCAACTCACCGATCTACTTTTGAAGTATCAAAATACATTCTCTGATGCTCCTGGACTCTGCAACAAGTACCAACACAATCTAGAAGTTAAAGAACCTGAAACCTTCAAATGTCAATCCTACCCACGCCCTTTCGGACTTTAGAAGTATTGATGGAAGACGGAAGTTTGGACCATACCACGTGTCTGCCATCAAACGTTACCTGTCCCCAACTCAAGAGGATATATGATTCAAATTAAGAACAAGAAACAAGTGTAGTTTACCTATAGACCTGTATTGTAAATATTGTATAGTAATTTAATTTTCTTTGTAACTTTGTATTTTCATATTTTGTGTTCATCCCATCAACCTACTCATCAATATGTATTTTGTAATGAATTTGTGATGTGTACCCCTTGTCTAACAACTGTGTATGTGTAATAAAAACTGTGTACTACGACAAAGCCCATGTCTTGTTGAGAGGGGATAATTTCCTTAATCACCCAAGTAAACTAGTAACCCATGATTTTCTCCTATGATTGCTCCGCTAAATCCCCAGTGCGAGAAGATTCCCCCCTAATAGACTGTGAGTCCTGTGCAATAAACTGTGCCAGTGAAACCACCTTTCCCCAGTTTCCCTTACTTCCCCTTTCCCTGGTGACTTTTCCCCTTGTAAAAAAAACTCAAGTCACTCATTCCCCAGTGCTATGTCCCAATAACTTCCACAATTCCCTTTATAAACTGTATAACCCTTCTTGTATATAATTTGTAAGATTGTCAATTGTATTGTATTATGTAACCGTCTGTGTCATGTATGTAACCTTCATCATTTTGTATTGTTAGTTTTAAAAGATTTTGTCTATGTATGTTTGTATCCATTTGTTTATTATGTCAACATAATTTTCACATCATGTTCGAAATCTTGTGATGACTTTCAGTAATCCCTGCAATTTCTGAGGGGATATTTGAGATGTTTCAAATTATGTTTGTTTATTTATTTTTTTATCATATGTAAGAACATCTGCCACTTACCTTGTTTCTTTTCATTTAAACCAGCTGCTACCCATCACTAATAATCTCATCACACTCATTGATCATATGTTTTATCACATTAATTTAATTTAATTCAGTTCCCAATAATTTGCATACTCTATGTTTAATCATTTTATTAATAAATATTTTCCTTTCTTAGATTTGGCATAATTTAATTTAAGAATTGGAAGTTGTTTTATTTTTTTTTAACCTATTCCATTTTTCTAAAATATTTCAACATTAATTTAATTTTCTCATGATTTTAATATTTGATTTATTATAATACCAACCCCCACATCACCTGGTGAAGTGAAGTGATCATCAAGCAACCAGTGACACATTGTTGTAATTGTGGATTGAGAAAGGAACTAGTAGCAGTGAGAGTCCATTATTAGCCTTGAAGGAGAGAAGATGCAGCCAGAATACAGTGACTTTATTTAGTGACATTCCCAATAAAAGTGTTTTTGTAAATCATTACAAACTTTTATTTATTAAATTTGGCCACAAACATATTTAAATTTCCCAAAACGTCAAGAATTCTAAGTTTGTGGTGAAGACAACTTTAAACTTAAATTTGGTGAGACCAGACCATAGCCTAATTGCTGTAAAGATATTTTCCATTGAAAATTGAACTTTAAATTTGAACTTTCTCCCTATCTTTCCCTTATTTGATAATTTTTTTTCTGATACTGTTTTTTTTAAATTATTCTCTTTTTCAAATTTTTAATTGGACAATTAAACATGATTAATATTAAATCTCATAAGAACATTGATGGCCAGCTCGACACCCCTTCCCTGAGGTATCTCTATGTTGTACTACCGAGTATGTTTTCAGCCGGAGCATAAACCAGAAGAAACCAAATTGTAAAGCAAGAAAGAAGATAAAAGCAAATTAAATAAAGACATTTTATTAATATAGTATTTCACTGTACAACTGGTTATCTTATTGTATCAATACACTTCATTATTCCTTGTTGTACCCTGTGTATTTTGTGTATATTTTTTTTTTTTTAATTGTTAGTATACAGGAGGACTAGCATCACAGTGAATTGTTGGTATACAGGAGGACTAGCATCACAGTGAATTGTTGGTATACAGGAGGACTAGCATCACAGTAAATTGTTGGTATACAGGAGGACTAGCATCACAGTGAATTGTTGGTATACAGGAGGACTAGCATCACAGTGAATTGTTGGTATACAGGATGACTAGCATCTCAGTGGATTGTTGGTATACAGGATGACTAGCATCTCAGTGGATTGTTGATATACATGGGGGCTATCATCACAGTGAATTGTTGGTATACAGGAGGACTAGCATCACAGTGAATTGTTGGTATACAGGAGGACTAGCATCACAGTAGATTGTTGGTATACAGGAGGACTAGCATCACAGTAGATTGTTGGTATACAGGAGGACTAGCATCACAGTGGATTATCGGCGACTTTGCCCCCCTCTCCTGCTGGCTTGAAATTGATGATATTGGACTGTTTTTAATGTTTGATTTCATTTGTTTATTTCTACATATTATTTGATTAAGTTTATAATATATTACCTACAACTATTTTATTCTCCTTGTTGTATTTTCCAATAAATAATCTGTACACTATCACTTGCTATCTAATTTTTTGTGCTCATCACTTCATTATTCAATTTTTGCAAAAAAAATCCCATTAGTTTGCCTGTCAAACATTAGTTTCAAACTATCATATACATTTTTTAATCTCAATGTTGAAGTTTAATTACAAAGGTGTAATTATGTGCCTTCTCTTCCATGTAGGCACATTTTCTTTTGATAAATTTTCCACTTACTTTAAACCTATTTGAGAAGACAAGTCCACTCAGATAAAAAGAAACACATAAGATACTCAGTTCCTTTAACACTTTTATTTTTTATTGCATTGTTTAATTAAACTTGTTCTTTCCATTATTATGTTATTGTACACTTAACTCTATATTATTAAGATCAAACATCTTAATTAATCAGGAAAAAGTTAATTCAATATGTGTATTTTAAGTTTGTATATTGGTGTAAAATCTGCTTTTATTTTTTATCCACATATTAATTTTAAGCCTGGTATTAATAATTTAGAGTATTTAATTAAAAAATGTTCTGAAATTAAACAAATCTACCTGTGATTACGGAATGTTAAGGATAAAAGTGATGGCAATAATTTGAAATAAAGCTAAAGAACATGTTTTATTAAAGGATATTTTACACTTTACTTATGAGAATTGTTATCGTCTGCACAATTACTAGCTAGGACTAACGATTAATGAGTACAACATCTTAAACTGATGTTTTTAGGTCATAAGTTATTCATTATATGGTGTAACATAATGAAAATAACGTATTTAATTATCTGTGCGAGAAGTCAAGTATAATTTTGATATGATTGTTCCATATTGTAAATAGGTAAAATTTGGAAAAAAAATATCAGCTTTTTGAAGTATATAAGTGAAAAGCCAAATTGCTACTAAATTTAAATTTCAGCTATCCAATCTAGTGTTAATATTTGTTAAATTCTTACCATTGTGAAAAACCAATAAACTGTTTGCAGGAAGATATTGAAGAGTTAAGCGAAGTCGGCAAAACAAAGGAGGCCATTCTAAAACTTCTTCTGCAGTGCCTTGGGCACACACCTCCTAACTTGGCCCACTACTTACTAGGATTTGACTTGGAGAAGGATGTCAGTCTTACCAACATTCAGCAACCAGGTATTGACGTGAATGCTTATTAGTGTATTGATTGAATGTCAAAATTTAGAGGATTGATTAGACACTTTGTCTTCCCAAACTGAAGAATAATATAACGGATATATTTTGTTTATTTATTGAGTTGATAAATATTTGTATTTGTTACTTATGTGATTTTTTTACTGGTTGTAACTGTGAGTAAAGTAAAATTCATGAAATATAACAAAAATTAAGGAAAAACTATAAAGATATAATTCTTATCACTGATTGTTAACTTGCTTACATTCTTACACATGAGACGCCGACACAACGTTGTTGGTATTTTAAGGCGAATATGAATGGTTATATGAGTGTGGATGATTGTAGTCTGGTTACTAACTGAGTTCAACTGTTCCTCAGAAAGGGCAATTTATTAATAGCCCAACAGCCAAGGCAACTAAGGGACCTACAGCTTTATGTGGAATCCAAACCACATAGTGCTGGTCTGATTTTCAGCTAATTGACAAGCCTAATACTCAGTTATCTCCCCCACACAACATCCGCACAATGATTACCACACAACATGAACACCCAGAATTCTCTAGTAGTGTCCACGCCGATAGACACCATCAAGCGGACTCTGTGTCGGTATTAAGAGGACCGTGCATCCAACCTATCGCCCACAATCTCCCAAACACTTTGTCCCCATGTAGCTGGGTTACAGCACTGCGCCACCAGTGCCAAACAAATACGTTATTCCAAATAATCCTGCACCTTGCCATGGAACAGTTTCTTATATTTCAAAACTTACTCATGATAAATTGACAGATAGTCTTATGATTATGTTCTTTTGTAGCGGCACAAATGAAAATATTTTTAGAAGAGGTGTAGCTGTAAAACCTCTAGTAAAACCACTTTCATTTTGATGGATCAATTAAATTTTTTTCATCCCAGTTGTTAGATGGTAAGGAGACAAAGATGAGTACAAAAGGCTGATAATTTGCATTCTTTGAAATATGTATATATTACAGATTAAATTTTTTGATATGTTAAAGGTCATCTTTACAACAATTTTAATTTCTTCAAACAAGAGAAGCAGAACAAATCTGTTTTCGGTGTCAACTTTACCTGATATATCTTTAACTATAAAATTGCCTTTTTGTCGTAATTGGTCGGTAGCTCAGTTGGTTAAAGCCCAGCCTCATAAGCTAGGGGTTCTCAGTTCGATTCCAATCAGAGTCATAGGAAATTTTGAATGGGATCAGCTAATAACTACCATCTGTTCATTTGTCATTGGGTTATTTATTAATGACACTTTTTAAGAAATGGTCGGTCTCAGTTTATAACAATGACTAATTCACTCATCTGCAAACTTACCTTAAAAGACAAGTTCACTAACATCAGAGTAGTAGTCACAAACACAAAATACACAAAATCTCACAAATGTTCAACACCACTGGCATTTTCTTCAGGTGAGTAGAGGGAGAGACACCTCTTTAACCTCACCTTTAACCTAACCTATAATTCACTCATCTACACTTATCACACTCATTCGAAATCGAAATCCATGTTCGGCCATATATTGACAGTCGGCATCTGAAGAATAAATAAGTAAAGTTGACCGTTTCAACCACAACAATTCTGTTGACTCATTAGGTTTACAGCAGTATCTATACTATTTCTTAACATGTTAGTAAGGGGATGTTACCGGTAATTGTACAATGTACTGTTGGCAGGAGTGTTGGGGTTTCCATTAACGTGCTTGCATTCTGTCATGTCAATACTGAATGCCTCTTTAAGGGCTCATACTGACATCACCTCCCCTGCCATCAACCCGGGGCTGACAGAGCTGTGTTATCGCCTTATCTACTCCCTTGCAGCCAATGTTCGCACATCAGAGCCTACTCTTCGCTTTCTTCGCTCCTCTGGAGAGTTCATCCAGCGGCACTTAGCTGCTCTGCCATTCAATACCAACAACAAGGGTAAGTTATTAAGAGTTAGTTATTATACTTGAGGTACATTAAAATTTGTTTTATTTAAAATTGGGTTTAAAGTTGAAAAGTGTTTTATTTAATGCATGAAGAGGTTTTATTTTGAAGTCTATCACCAGAAAAATTAAAAAAAAAAAAACAGCCAATATTTTATTTTGGATGCACAAATAACAAACAGCTAAGTATTAGATTTAAGTGAGTTAAATTTTAAATACTGTAGTTTAATAGGTGTTGTTCAGTTTCATTTTAACACCTTGCAATATTTATAGAATAATATTAATTAAATAACTTAAATGACCTCCAACGTATAACATTTGTATTTTCGAACACTGGTAAATTATGAACTATTATTCTAAATTTTATTGGGTTGATCTTGCTTGGCAATAATGAAAGAATATAGGATCGAATTTCTAAACCAAACATTATTTATTCAAATATGAACTGAATAATAATTAAAGTTATTTTTAAATTACAGACAATTTTAAATCAATCACTAGACACAAATTTTACAAATCATTTAACAGTGAAGTAAAAATTTTGGTATATAGTGAGATAAGCTTGGCATATTAATTAAGTTATTTGAAATATATATTGTTATGTAGAAATCAATTTTTTTTTAGAAATTTTGAAAAAAGAATTTAAGACTTGTCAAGCTTAGAGCTCATTTCTACTGTACTTAATATGAAAGAGTACTTTCTCTAACTTACATAGCTACTCTTCACCAATCGAAGCAGCACGCTTCACCACTTTCACACTCGAACTGCCCCACACACTAGGGGTGTGCAAGTAGGTTGAAATTCAATTTTTTTTCAAGTTTTAAAAAAAACTCGACTCAAGATTTTAAAAAAACTTGAAAAAATCAAATCGAGTTTTGCCATATCTGTGAGAGTAAAACGCTACAATCAAAACAAAAGTTCCATTTGTATGATAGATTATAAAGATGGGCATTTTATGCAGGCAACTGTATTTTAAGTATGATCATAATATTGTAACCGTAACCAGAGATGTTCTCGAGATGTATTCAGAATTGTGATTAACGATTTCACGCACACCAGTCTCAATCGTACGGCCATGGCGATTACGGCGAAAAGTATTCTCGTTATTCATAAAGAAGACACGTTCAAATAAGCTATTCTAAATAGCTGTACGTACAGCTATTTAGAATAGCTGTTATTCTATACAAAACTATTACTAGTTATTCATACAAAACGTGATAACTGATCACAAAGAATCAGTTATTGAACCGTTTCTAAACTTTGTTACATAACTTTTACCAACAGTTGAAATTAACAGTTGCATTTATTTTAGGTCTGTACTTTAAAAGTTCACAATAAAACTATTCTAAGACTGACAATTTCAAACAGATTTAATTAAATTGCGTTCAATCTATAACAGAAACTATGCATGGAACGTAAACTATTGAAATTGAAAAGCTATAATAATTTGAGATAGAATGCCCGGAACAGTTTTGTTCTGACATTGTGACTAGTAAAATAATGAAATAATGATTAATGTAGCTACTACCAATACAACTTGACGAGTCCCGATATAAAATGTACTGCTAACCGTGAATTCGGTTTGTTATCCATTTTGTTTTGAGTTTTTGTGGACATTTTT
Source organism: Stictocephala bisonia (assembly GCA_035578905.1). Lineage (NCBI taxonomy): Eukaryota > Metazoa > Arthropoda > Insecta > Hemiptera > Membracidae > Stictocephala > Stictocephala bisonia. The sequence goes on from JAQJVL010002133.1 coordinate 52,642, forward strand.
ACTAGAGAGTGGAATTACAGTTACTTTTTCGATAACCTGTTATTTTCTGTTCGATTCTGATATGTTCTGGTGATGTGTTATAATAATCTGTTATTTTTGTAACCTGTTACTCTCGACGTGTTGATGCACCAGACAGTTATTCTGTTATGGCCTTGCGTTACTTAATGGCTTGAAGCCTTGTTATTCGTTGCGGCTGGTCTAGCTAACATTCCAAGTTACCATAGGTTATGAAGGTGAAGTTATGTCTTATATTACGTTACGATAATGAGTTGTGGTTGTTACGGCTTTGCTTGATGTTACAGAGTTACCATTCAAAGTTCGTTCCGTTATTGATAATTTAACTGTAAAATGCAAGAGTCTTTAAGTTTCCTTCATAGTTCAGTTACAGTTCCGTTTACTTCTCATTGTGCTATATTTACTCTCCATTACCACTATGCATTACAGTTATATGTTCGTCATGTATCATGACTGGGAGATACAAAAATAACCAGGTATTTTGTGTAACCTATTAAATCAATAACAGGTTATATTGCTGTAACCATGTTATTTATCCTGTTTCGTTAAATAACGCCTATCTCTTGACAACTCAACTTGACACTAGTGATGGCATTACCTGTTCTTTTAAGTGAACAGTGATAACCGTTCCTGCTCACTTGTAAGACCTGTGATTTCAAACAGTGATTCCGTTCTTTTCGCTCCAACCTTTATTTGTACGTCAACTCACTTGGACCTACAGCCTACTACACCAATCGTGAAAGAGATTATGTATTTGAGGTGACTCCATTATATCATTAAACAATATTTAAACTGAGAGGAGTTCAAATACTTTAAATAATCATTTTATATCAAATTATTTGTATTATGTTCAAGCCTAGTTTGAAAACACCTGCCATCCGCATTGAAAACAAAACAATTGTAGTTTTTTAGGTTAACAAAAAATAGCTGTAAATAAATAATAAGCAAGGAAAGTTTTAATACAAGAAGTCATAACAAATAATAATTGCTGAGTGAGATCGCAATAAATAATTTTAACTTATTTAAATAAAAAAGCGCGGCAAAGGATTGAACTGACTGGACAAGTCACAATTGCTTTGAATAACGTGACGTGCGACTGGCGGGAAAAGATTGTACTGTTCCAATACAGCTCTGAGCTCAGTGAGCTGATGAGCAGATTGAGCAGAAGAGCTTTAGAGCTGTCCTGACAACGGAAAGCACTGGCATAGCGGATCACTGGAGTGTTTAGTGAGCGATTTCGTTCGGAGCTGTGATCACAGGTCGACCTGTGATTTTAAAATCACTGTGAAAAAATCACAGGTCGTGATTTCTGTCCCATCACTACATTGACACATGGAAGTACAAATGGTACGATGAAAACGAAAACAAGGTTAACCTTGACCAGTAGGTTGTTGTTATCGCTAGCTAGTATTGTATTGACAATTAATTATTTTGTTTCTGTTAGTGGAAAAAAAACATTGTAGTCAATGTTGAAATTGAGATTAGCTGAAAAGAATTTATTATTGTATAACTACTGTTTTAAGGATTATTAGGTATAACTTTCAATTGAACAAAAACATTACACATTAATAGTTTTGTTACCTTTTGAAACTTGTAAACTTGTAGTATGCAAGGCAACTGGGAAATAAAATAAAATGGATTTTAGTGACTCTTTTCACGTCTATTGCTGTGTTCTTTGTATATTAAGAAAATTAATTTAAGTTTGTCAGTTTGATTTGATTAAAGTTTATAGATCAATTTTCGCAGTAGAGTTAGCGGTAAAGCTATTATATATTGCTTTTAGCGCCAAATTGCAATTTTTGTTTAGTTTCAATATTTTGAATTTTTACTCTGAATTTATTTTAGGCCTCTTTTTTATAGTTATGACAAATATTTCACATATGATTTTACACTTTATTTAACATATATCTTTATGAATATTTATTTATATTTAATCATTGATACAATAATTTCATACATTCTAAAACAATTTTCTGAACTTTGTTAACTAATCAGCGAATAAATAAATAGTGTTTAGAATGTATTGCTTACTTCATTTCATTGTTTTCATTTTTGAAAATTAAGGGTTAAATAATCGACTCGAAAAAAACGAACTCGAAATTATGTCTAATAACTCAAATCGAATCCTAAAACTACTACTTTCAAACCCCTACCACATACCACACTTTCTTCTCCAATCCACCCATGCCGATCCAACGTTGAGGGTCTCCTATTGGCCAGCTAGGGGACGTGTCCCAAAGCGTGTTGGCCGCCTTGAAAGTGTCACACGAACTCCGTGAACTTTGGGAATCTATGAACTGTCATGACCCCAACACATCACCTGATTGGTTGGACATGGTGGTTTCGATGAAGTTCTAGATTGAACTTACAATTAATAATATATTCGTCAGTAGAAAGTTAGCTTAAAAGTTCAATTGATAACTGTATCGGACAATTAATAAAATATTCGTCAGTAGAAAGTTAGCTTAAACATTTACAATTGACAACTCTGTTTCGGACAAGTATTTATGGAGCAACAACAAAAAGGAATTTAGTCAGAATTCTGCTACTGCAAAAGAGAGCCCGCAGAATTATCTTACAACTAAAATGGTAGGACTCAAAATTGAAATAGTTAAAGAATATTTCAAACAAGTTGGAACTATGACAGTTTAGAGTCTTTATTTTTATGAAGGAATCCAGTTCACTAAGCAACACTTAGTATCTTAGTTTATCAACAGATTTCTACATTTCTTGAGTCCAATAGATTGCTCTATAACTTTCAATCTGGATTTCGTTCTAATCGCAGTACTACCAGTGCCCTTTTAAAAATAGCTGATGATATGCGATGGATAAAAATCAAATTTCAATTTTAAACCTTTTTGATTTTTTAAGGCGTTTGATCATCCTCTTCTCCTTTTAAAACTTTTTATGGTGTTCTCTGTTGGGTGCATTGACTGGATGAGGTCCTACTTGTCTGATCGGCGACAGTGCATCCAGCAACAAACAGTTCTACTGGAAATCTGTCACTCGAGGAATGCCTCAGGGTTCTGTTCTTGGCCCTCTTTTATTTTGTATTTACTTAATTTTGCTCTTAAAAGTTGTTATGGGCATGGTTTTATATAAATCTGGTGTTTTGTTGTAAAATTTAATAGCCTTGTATTATTACTTTTCTGAAAGAATGTTAATCTATGAGGAGGAAGTTTAAACAAATTATTTCTTGTATTATATGAATGCTCAAATCTTTGAGAGTTGAATAAATTGGGATTCTTATGCACCAAATTTAATAATTCCATTATATAAATTTCTGGCAGTGTTAGAATATTTAGTTCTCTAAAAAATAACGTACAACTATTAGAGTTGTAATAGTTATTTTTTACATCAATATAGATACAAATAGCTCTATATTGTTTTTTGTATCTATATAGTTGACAAAAAACTATATAGATACAATTAATAGCTCTGCCTGAAGGATTTTTAATCACTCTTACTATTGATTTTTGTACTTTAAATAATTTACCTGCTTCTGGACCTCCTCCCCACAAAATTATCCTGTATTTATGTAATGAATATACATGAGAGTAATAAACTGTCATGCAAACATCTTCTGATACGTGTTTATTTATAGCACCTAAGGCAAATATTAATGAATTTAACTTTTTCCGTAGATAAGAAATTTGATCTGTCCACTAAAGGTTGCTGTCTAAGTATACACCTAAAAATTTTACTAAGCTAACTGTACCTACTTCATCAATTTTTGCTTTTCTATTTAATACATTAAATCGCATTATGTTGCTTTTGTTTTTATTCAAAATCAGCCCATTACCCAGAAACCAATCAGACAGCTGATATGTTATATCAATGACACTGTGGCTAAGATCCTCCAATGACTTTTCTTTTACAAGAACAGTAACATCATCAGCATATAAACTAAGTTTAAATGGGAAAAATTTAGGAAGGTCATTTAAATAAATTATAAACAAGAGAGGGCCTAGATTGGATCCTGTGGCATACCAAAATGAATGCCGTGCCACTTGGAGTAATGTTTTACTAAGTCTTTCTTTATTATTATTCTTGTTTCCGCTCACTTAAATATGATTTAATGAATTCTATCACTGGACCCCCAAAACCCAAATTAAACAATTTTCTAATCAATATGCCATGATTTACACAGTCAAAAGCCTGGGATAAGTCGCAGAAAACACCTGCAGTGTACTGCGACCCATCTATTCATATATTCTAGTATATATAATCTTTTTAAATATTTTAGATATATTACAAAATAAAGATATTGGCCTGTAATTTGCTAGATCTTCAATTTTAGTTTTTTTAAATACTGGTATAATTTGAGAGTATTTTAGTAAATGTTGGAATGTACATTTTTCAAAAGATTGATTGATTAAATCTGATAAGATAACATTTGGATATAATGTGGGAAGACCATTTTAATAATTTTATTGGAATTTCATCCCATCCGCATGCTTGAAGATGAAGTTCATGTATAAATATTTATGACACAGTTCAATCTTTATACATTGTTATAGTAATAAATAAAGAATATTTTCATTCGATTTCAAATGATCTAGTTAATTTTAACGTTTGCACTTTTTCTAGTTATGCACCATACATACTAATGTGCAGTTACTTAAATGTCATTAGAAAAATGTTTTAAGTGAATTTTTACTTTTTGGAAACAAAAGAAAGTCTTAAACATATTTGCCCATGTTTCTAAATGTTAGTATATCAGATAAGACAGCGCTATTTTCTCAGCATAAGTCATTACAGTGATGGAAGCAACTTAATGTTGTGTATTGCTTGTGGATTCATGGGAACAGCACTCCACTCAAACCTTTTCTCCTAACATCTGAGAACTCCTATAATACATCTGACAGTTTTAATTGTTAAAAAGCACAACAAATCAAGTGTATTTGCCTCACTTTCTTTGGGTCACAAAATTCCCCAAAGTTAGACTGTTGGAAGGTAAAGAGTTCCGAGCTGACAGAGAGATAAGACCCCGTAATACCGGGCTTCCGAGTAGTGAGGACAGCCTTACCACCAGTATGGCAAGGAAATCACATTGACCACAATTACTGAGCTCATGGGCATAAAGGATTAAATGTGTTCTTTAATAACTTATGTGATTTGAGATCTTTAAGATGTGTAAAACTGTCCAATCATTGTTTATAAACACGAAAAGAGTAACTAAGAATTTGTTTGTGGTGTTGGCAGGTTGTGACTTCACACAGGCAGCCTGGCTCTTGAAAACTGTTGCTGTAGAACTGAAAGTAACTGCAGCACACCAACAAATGTCCCAGCTAGCCAGCCTTATCAATGTGTTGGTTGTGGACAAGGACTCACACAGGGCCGAGCGCCCCCTCACCTCCGGAGCCCAACTCACACACTCCTTCAAACCTGATGCAGGTAGATATTCTCATTTACCTGTGATACATTTTAAAACTATGAAACTGAATCATTATATATAATACGTAAAGCCGTTTTTGTCAACGCAACTCCTCCCTTATTTCTTGGTCAATTTAAACGGTTTAGGTGTCAAAAAACTTGAATCTGATTATAGGGACTCTGACCCACTGGCCTCAATGGTTTAGATGAAAGTTGAAAGGTAATATAATGCAGTTATATTATTTATTTGATTAATCTCCAGCTGTTAGACAAAAACAAATGAAATGAACACGTTTGAAATAGGCTCAGTAATATCTTTGGTCATTTAAACTAAAAAATAGTTAGTAACACAAGAACTGTGAGTAAGCAAATGTAAATAAATGAATTTTATGGTTTTATGTGATACAGATTAACTACCAATATTTGTAGTCATAAGTCAAGGGCCGAAGGCTGAGGTGTCACGAGTGCAGCGAGTAATGGGGTTGGCACGTGAAGCGTGCAGGGCTGTTCCCTAGTATTTAATAATACTAATTAATATATTGTGTACTTTTGTTTTTCTCTTTTTCTAAGTTAATTAAAAAATCTGTTGGTAAAACTTCACAACAGTTACTGTATAAGGACATTATGTATGGTAAATTGATTGTGTGTGGAGACTCGAAGTTCAATCAAATCGGACATGAGTTTAAAGAGTTTGACCGTTTCAAACCAAACATTTCAGATAGTAAAATCAAATAACAATTTGATTTCACAAAGCAGGTGATTTCTTTTCAATCTATCCTTTAACACTATTACTGTTCCCAATTAATCATTCTATTCGTTTGAACATTCAAAACATCGAGACTTGGAGCAAAAGTATTTAAAAAAATAGTCATTAAGTAGTATATAGAATATTTTGCAATTATTAGATTATGCAAAGACATAATGAACGTGTTGTTAGTGTGAGTAGAAAATAGTTCACTATTTTGCAAGGAATTTAATATTCATGGTGTAGACAGGTACACCCGAATCTTAATGAAAAATCGGGAACTCTTAACGTGAAGTGACGCAGTCAAAGTAAAATTGAAAAGTAACAATAAATAATACCAAAACCACTTAGACTAAACCACAAAGAGCCCAACCACAAGAACTACAGTAAAAACAGAGACATGTTATCACACAAACATTTTCCAACTATAATTAAGCACAACTGAAACACCTTATCATAAACAACAATTGTGTCTATTTATGTATACTTTATATTATTTTAGACTTGTGTCATTTTGATAAAATGGTTTGTTTGACTGATTTTTCAGTGGACCTATCAACTCCGTACAAACGGCTGATACTTCAATTACTAGGTGTATTATCATTTAACGTAGACCCAGTGGCAGCACCAACATGGGAGTTTTTTGAGCAGAATCAACTAGATGCATTGATGGTTCAGTGCCAGTGTGACATCGGCAGTGGTAATAAAGTTGTCAACGTGAAGCGTCTCCATAGGCTACTGCTTAATGAACTTGCCATGGTACAAGGTAGCTCCACCGTGGCTCAGCGCCAGCTCATTCTCCGAGAAATACAGGCAAGACATTTCAACTGTATGTTTAGAACTTGGTCTAATTAATTAATCTACAATTTAACAAAACAAATCAGGTGTATAAGAATGAAAATGAGAAAATTAAATTATACTTTCCTTTTTTCCTCAATCTCATACACACAGCCCTGTATTGTCAGCATTTGTTGTGTCTGTATGTCACTTTCAAAGGATTACCAAGGGAATTTTTAAAATGGTAAGCCTGCTTTTCTGTTCCAAACAAAACTTAAATAATTCAGGTACTTCCCGGTTGTGAAAAACTTATACAATTATCAATGTTTTGTCATGTTATGAATTTGATTTATGTTTTAGAGCGTGTTGGCATTTGCAGTGAGACAGAATAAGCAACGCTACCTAGCTTGTGCCACAGTCCAGTATCTTGATGCTTGGCGCCAAGTAACGGAGGTTTTGTTCTCTGTAGCACCAAGTGACTCCTTACCATTTCCTCTTCGTTTCAGTCTTCTCCTGCAAATTATCTTTGAACTTCTTACTAAGGTATACTTCAATCTTTTTATATATTGATTTTGATCTTTACTTTTCTAAGCCCTATTGTAAAAAGTCCTAAATAAATTAGGCTTGAATGTAACTATTTTCAGGTAATGCTATAGTGTATAATCTTGTAATTTGCTATTTTATTCACTCAGATGAGCTAAAAAAATTTAGACTAAATATAAACAGACTAATTTGAAATATTCGTAAGCTGTGACCAGCGATCTAAGGTGTCAGTACTTTGAGCCTGAGAGGTAGCACTGGTTCGAATCCGGCCTGGACTGGGAAGTATTATTTATCAGTAATGTTCAGACATGGGAAAGTTACTAAAAAATGTAACTAAGTTACAGTTATTCTTATTGCCCCAACAAATGTAACTAAGTTTCAGTTACAGTTACAGCTAAGAAAATGTAACTCAGTTACAGTTATACTTACTGCCCCAACAAATGTAACTAAGTTTCAGTTACAGTTACAGCTAAGAAAATGTAACTCAGTTACAGTTATACTTACTGCCCCAACAAATGTAACTAAGTTTCAGTTACAGTTACAGCTAAGAAAATGTAACTCAGTTACAGTTATACTTACTGCCCCAACAAATGTAACTAAGTTTCAGTTACAGTTACAGCTAAGAAAATGTAACTCAGTTACAGTTATACTTATTGCCCCAACAAATGTAACTAAGTTTCAGTTACAGTTATACTTATTGCCCCAACAAATGTAACTAAGTTTCAGTTACAGTTACAGCTAAGAAAATGTAACTAAGTTACAGTTATACTTATTGCCCCAACAAATGTAACTAAGTTTCAGTTACAGTTACAGCTAAGAAAATGTAACTCAGTTACAGTTATACTTATTGCCTCAACAAATGTAACTAAGTTTCAGTTACAGTTATACTTATTGCCCCAACAAATGTAACTAAGTTTCAGTTACAGTTACAGCTAAGAAAATGTAACTCAGTTACAGTTATACTTATTGCCCCAACAAATGTAACTAAGTTTCAGTTACAGTTATACTTATTGCCCCAACAAATGTAACTAAGTTTCAGTTACAGTTACAGCTAAGAAAATGTAACTCAGTTACAGTTACTTTTATGAAATATTGTTCAATCGTTTTCCTTTATAGTGGTATTGATATAAACAAAAACAACTTTTGAGGAGATCAATACATTTATAATCACAGCATCACACAAGACAACTAAGACAAATCATTATTTTTCGATGATTGTGCACTTTCTCGCCACCTCTGAAATAACCTCTTGAGTAGGTTAATTTCAACCTTGGAAATCTCGTTTTTTATAGAAAAATCGAAAACTATTTTTTATGTAATAGTGTAAAAAATCAACTTTAAAAAAATTATTTTTCAACAGAATTATTTAACATGTTTTTGTATGCTGAACACGAATATATAATTGGTTTTCCAGTAAACGTATTTTTTTTTCAGCCCGAAAAATGCACTTCTTACTGACCTAACCAAACATATCCTAACTTATCCAAATTGTCTATTTACTCAACAAAAATTCGTAATTTGCGTTAAATTTGGATGCCTGGCCATCACGGAGGCGGGAATATAGGTGAATTCTGTTTTTGTGGTTAATAGTTGGTGTATATAATGATGGCTTAATGGCTGCTAATAGGGATTCACCACGAAAGTAGTTTTTTCGTTATATCTCAAGAAATAATTGTTATAGGCCAAAATAGTTTTAAAATTCGAATTCAGCGCAAAAAACATCAAAATAAAAAAGATGATTAAAATACCATTTAAATTAAGAGGAAAATGTCATAAATACTAAGAATTGTGATATTGGGTTTTTTCAAAATTTTTGGTAAAATACGTAGTTTAAATACGTAATTTGCGTTAAGTTCGGGTGCCTGGCCTCTGTGGCAGCCTACTGGCCGTCACTCTGGCGGGATTATAGGGGAATTCTGTTTTTGTGGTTAATAGTTTATGTATATAATGATGGCATAATTGCCGCTCCCACTCAAGCACATACACAGTGACGATACTCTGATCGCAAACTTCTCAACTCTCGTGCAAAATGTGTGAATCTCACGCATTCAATGTTTATCTTACGCAAGAAACCTACAAACTCACCCAGTTTAGAAGAGTCGTTAGAAGCTACAATAATATCACTTTTCGTTGCTTTTGTCATCAGTAAATGAACAGACAAGTGATGCTACTGGAAATTAAACCCAACACTAACACAGACAGTACAGTAATTAAGTTTCTAACACTGTTTAAGTGTATAGGCTACTTAAAAAAGAATTAGTTTAGTTTGCCTTACTAATAATATGTTCTTAAAACTGTGGTACCAACTTTTTATAGTTATCTAATAGTTTTTTGTGATACTCATGACGATATAATGTTTATGTTATGACCCTTGAAAATATTTTTCTTTTCTCACGTAATTGTCCCCATTTAATTTGAGAAATTTCTAGCATTGCTACATCTCAAGGTTGACAGGTATGAGATCAATTGATTGTTGTTCGCAGTACTTACTGACTAAAGTAAACAAACAAGGGTTGGGGTTGGGTCATCCAGGTAATGTTTGAGGGTGGGGGGATTAAACCGGTCTAGAACGACGACCCCACTGAGCAATCTCCACAGGTGAGCAAGCCAAATTCCAGAATGCCGATGGTTTCTGTGTTTTCAATATTGATTTTACACAAAAAATGTAACTAACGAAATACTATTATAGAGTATTTGTTACTCAACTTTCTAACAAATTATTCGTTACTCAACTTTGTAACAAATTATTCATTACTCGTTACTGTTTAGATATGTAAGGGTTGTGTTACAAATTTTCTGAAAATTGTAATCGTTATTCCCAAGTCTGGTAATATTCACCCTGTACTGTACTGGTTTGTCCCCTCTGTCTGAGTAAGTTTCCTGCAGAGATCAATAGTCTGTGGGGAGTGGGCAGAGTAAGGTTAAGAAGGAAATCGGCCTCTCCATAGTAAAAGAAAATATATACATATATATATATATATATATATATATATATATATATATATATAGCCCAGTTCAGGGGTTCTCCAAAACCTCCTCTCACACTCTGAATTTTTATCTAACACTTACTTTAAGCTAAATATTATGTATCATGAAGATTTTTTTTTGTTGTTGCTTTGGTTTTTGTGAAATTTAACATTGGAGTATATTAAGTGGTCTTAAGTTCAATATTCATGTCAAGTTTCAAAACTATAGGGAATACTGTTTAGGAGATATGATATTTTTTTTAAACACACATACAGACAGATAGACACCAAACTAAATGAGATAAGACACATGTTCATGGGAACATTTTTGTTTATTTTTACCTATTTAATCATTTTGTAAATTTTTTCCTCCCACTTTTCAAACACCCTTTATAATATTATAGAACAGTTCCTAAACTGTATCTAGATCAAAAGTTTTCTAATCTGTTTGCAATAAGGCCCTCCATCCAGTAAAAAGAATATTGCGCTATTTCACTGATCCAAGAACACACGACTAACCTACATACCAAATATTATACTCAGTTAATATTATTTAATAAATACATTTGTTGAGTAATATATTTAATGACTAACAATTACTTTTTCACACAAAAAAAAAAATAAATAAATAATAGAGCTCAAACTTTCCATGTTTTTATAGTGGAGTGGCCACTCCTCAGTCAATAAAGAAAGTGGTGTACTTTTTGTTGTATTATGGAGGGTATTTTAGATTTGTCTAAGACAACTGGTATTTACTAATGATTCACACTAAGAAAAAAAATGCCCTTGCATTTTTTTTCTTCGATCAACGATCACCTTGATCGTTCATCCCTTCATCTAAAGTAAACGTGTATCAGAGGACAGATTAGCCTGTTGAGATGAATTTGTCATATTTAGAATATACTAGGTCCTAGTCCATTCTTATCGCTTAAATTATACCAATAAATTTTCGGATGGCTCTAGAATATTCTACCCAGTTTAAAAAAATACTTATTCAACTAATTTTGAAAATATGCTAAAACTACCTAGAAAACACTACCTAGAATTTATTACTTTTATTTACTCTACCCATTATGTTCCCAGTTTTGATTTTTTTCCGTCCGTAGATCTATGATTTAAAGTAACTACATAAATTGTGATTTTCATGTGTAATTTGAACTTAAATGCAAGTCGAGCTCATTTGAAAGTGGTTTAGAATTTTATATATGGGACTGTTATACACAAGAGGCCATATAGATATAAAATTCTGATTTTTTGAAATTTCCTTTTTGATTTTTTTATGAGTTTTATGTTTTCTTCCAAGAAATGTATTGTAATGAACGCTAAAACATTGTATTTTGTATACAATAAGTCTACTCCCCTGAAAAAGTGTCAGTATCATGTATCACGCTAAAAATTTGTATCATTTGATGTCATGTTATTTGTTACTACTGTAAGATGTTAAAGAACTTGTCTTCTAAGGTAAGTTTGCTGATGTTCTGTTTCTCCTAATATACAAATGCCTGGCTTAGTGCTCTTTAACCTAACCTAAAATAATGTATGAATAATTTACAGGTGTTAAATTCAACTGTAATGACAGAGGTTGCTATTATATCATCAGGAGCTGTCTTGCTTCTATTTGTCAGTGTTCGCAACTGCTTTACTGCAGAACTAAACAAGCTGTCAATGCAATCTGACGATGCTGGAGCCAAACTAGCAGCTTTCCTGCAGGCTAAAGAAAACATTCTCAAAGATATCATGTCCTGCATGCTCAAGTGGATACTTAGTTCAGGTATTTTGTTAGTTAGTTAAACATTTTGTCCGTCTAAATTGAGTTATGATAAGTAATATTGACATTGTAAACATTATCATATAAGTTGTGTATGCGTATATATTCAACTTCTGTATATTTCTGATCCTGTAAATGCATTTTTTTTATGTCAACTCTACAAGGAAGATATTTTACTTTTTTGTGAAATTGCCTGTTTTTTTTTGTTTTGTTTTTTTTACATAATTTTGTTTCCTGACCATATGCGGTAAAGGGGCAAAATAATTTTTTTTCTATAAATATTTATATATTGTAATTTGATGGAAAATTAATCATTATTTATTTGTTTTAATTTTGACATTTTAAATAAGATGTAGATAGTGCTCAAAACCTCTTAGCTTATGTAACAAGTTCACACTTTTATGTTCTCAAAAATTGGATTCATTGGAAGTAAAAGAAGCTGGAATCGTTGTCAATCATGACAATATAAACAGTTGGTAGATGATTGAAACTTTTTATAGCTTGTATGAATTGGAGTAAAAATTGACTGAATGTTATATTGTGGTCTTAACTGACTGTACTTCATTTTGATTTATTGCAGTTCATCTTTAGCCAGATGACACAGTAAGAGTGTAGTAATCAATAGTAAACAGAATGGCTACGGCTAAATGGGCTCATTTGTTATTGGTATTTGTAGACGAGTTTCTTTTTGACAGTGTGCATATAATGACTAATTAAACTTCTGTCACTCCCAAAATAAGAGTTATTAATCAGATATTTCTCAGTTAATTCTTATTAATCTCTTGTTATATTTTCAGTTGTTCTTCACAGATAGCCAAAGATGTATTACATGTGTGATGATTTATAAAGCGTTACTATGAAACCATCGATAGGGGATTAGTATTCATTTGGTCTGATGTATAAAAATCATTGCCAAGCAATTAACTGAAAATTTCCTATGTTCGACTATGCTAACCGTATTGATAGTACCTTGTTATAAATCCAATTTCTGCAGTCCTATACTTTCTTCTTTTCAAGCTAATTTCTCTTACCAAGATACTATAAACTCTCTGGCTTGAGAACTATACGGGGAAATGTTGTACCTTTTTTAAATTTCTTTAATTTTATGTCCAAGCGTAGTGGCTTCGACCCAGAAAAGTTGCTATAAAAACTGTGTACATTTAATGTTTCTCACATTTAGGTAATCATCCATTTATTTAAAAATAGCTTTCATCCGTACCTTTGCTAGTGTATGTTTATATCAACTTTTGTATTCTTCTCAGCAGATAGCTTTTGAATTATACATCTCTGTTTTGAATATATCACCATTGACTATAGAAACAAGAAGACTGTCTGCTCATATGAGTTCCTTTAGGACAGTTTTATGTTCATGAAATTATTTCCATGTTCGGTTAGACAGGTAGTGCCAGCAGTCTCCTCTCTCTACCTCTCTTCATCCCCCCCTCTCTCTCTCTCTCTCTCTCTCTCTCTCTCTCTCTCTCTCTCTCTCTCTCTCTCTCTCTCTCTCCATTACACACGTGACTAAAAACTGGGCTTAATAGTAAGCCAAACCGTTGTCTGTCTGCTTATTCAACACTTCACCTTTAGATTGCAGCATAAACATATGCATTGCCTTATACAGTCTGATATTTTTATATTAGTTAATATATCACTAATATTTTTATTTTCTTAAATATATGGTTGCTAAAATAGTTTAAAGGTTTACTGCAAAGCAATAGAAAACTGTTTGTGTTGCCTTCTGTTACTGGTCTATATCGAACTACACTAGCAATGTAATCTACTTACTAGAAATAATCTATATGTAGCTATAAAAAGTTTGACATTTTTAGCTATTAGATTGCTTAATATTAATATATATATAAAAAGAACCACACTTAGCAATCTTTTCTTGTTGTTTTTAATGTTTAAAATCGATTTCGGTCTCGAAAGACCATCATCAGTTTAACATAGAATACAAATAGGGTTATAAATATATCTTTAGAATAATTAATTTAACAGCTGACACTATAAAAATTTAAATAAAAATGTAGATGGATAAGTTGTAGATCTTGTTAAATTTTATAATTTTGCATCTTCATGATAGAATCAAACATAATATTTGAGTTAAATTTTATTTGATCGTTGAGTAATAATGATGGGTTTTCTTTTGTGTTTTTGTATATGTAAAATTTTTCAATGGCATCTAGTTTTTTACTTTTAGGTGCAAAATGGATAATGTCTAAATTTTCTTCAATTGATGAAATATTATGGTTTTCTTGTATTAAATGTTCAGCAAATGTTGATAAATTTTGATGTTTGTTTTTTGGTATATGTTCCTTGAATCTTCTATTAAAACTTCTTCCTGTTTGGCCAATGTAATATTTAGGACAAGTTGAACATTTAATCTTATAAATTCCAGAATTATTGTATTTGTTTTCATTATTTTTAGTAGAGTAGTTATGCTGTAGTATATGTTTGATACTGTTCTTCGTTCTATATGTAATTTTATATCCTTGTTTGGAGAATATGTTATGTAAAGATTTGTTAATATCTCCATGATAGGTCATTTGAATGTAGTTATTTTTTTCTTTAGTTTTAGAATTAAGAGTTTTAATGCTGTGTTTATTAATTAATTTACTTATTAAATTTGCTTGATATCCATTATCGACAGCAATTTGTTTGATTATGTAGATTTCTTCTTGGTAATCTTCTTCTGTAAGAGGTGTATTCAGTAGTCTATGAATCATACTGTGGAAGGCTGCTAATTTGTGTGAAGTTGGATGATTGGATGTATTGTGAATTATTTGATTTGTTGATGTTGGTTTACGATAAATTTTGAATTGGTGTTTGTTATCTTTTTTAGTTATGGTAAGGTCAAGAAAGTTTATGCTGTTAGATTTTTCTATTTCTGTTGTAAATTTTAAGTTAGGATGAATTTTGTTCAGAAAGATTTCTAATAGATCTATTTGTCTTTGGTTTTTTGTCTAATGGATATCTACAACTTATCCATCTACATTTTTATTTAAATTTTTATAGTGTCAGCTGTTAAATTAATTATTCTAAAGATATATTTATAACCCTATTTGTATTCTATGTTAAACTGATGATGGTCTTTCGAGACCGAAATCGATTTTAAACATTAAAAACAACAAGAAAAGATTGCTAAGTGTGGTTCTTTTTATATATATATATATATATAAAAAGTTGTCTATATATTTAGCGTTTAGAATTAAATATTAGTAATTTTTTAATATTTATCATTTTGCTGATACAGTATCTTCACAAAAACTGCGGGCCAATCTGTATGCAGCACTTCTGAGCTTTCTGCAGCTAAATCGACAGCAGTGTGAGCCTGTTTTGGTGGAGGGAAAATCAGGAGCTAACCACGTCAGTCTACTGGATGAGCCCAAACCTTCACTACGCCCAGTGTGGGTGAGTCAGCAGGCCAGCTTACAAGTCCTGCTGGGGTTTGGTGAGAGGCTACTAGTTACCCTCTGCCAGGATTTCTCTGCTGGCCACGACATTTGCAAGGTAAACTTGCCAATTTATATATTATGAAAACTTAATTTATTAATACTGAACAAAAGACATCTAAATATTTTTGTGTTAGGTTAGAGGGCACTAGGCCAGAATATACTAAATATTTGTGTGCAATTCTAAAGTGATAGTGTAGTTTGGTGAATTATTCCTTTAGTAAATACTAAATAGTACCAGTTTTATTTAGTAGGTGAGATAGGATACCAAACTAATTGGCAAACTTAACTAAGGAAATAAGTCCCACTAAATAGTAGCAAATAAGAAATAAACAAAATAAAAATGTTTGATGTGCGATTTTTCTCCCTCCCCTTCAATTGCGGGATAGATGCCTGTTGAACAATTGAAAATTAATTTAAAGCAAAATTATTGCTAAATTCATATGAATCATACACACGCTTTCATTTCATTACAGTTCAAGAGTAAATTATTCTTAATATAGCACAAGATATTCCATCTATGTCTGATTATAACTCATATATATGAGGAAAATTTTACATTCTTAATTTCTTAATAATTACATTTGAATGAGTTTTCAAACTCTAAAACCTTAGATCTTCAATTCTGATTCTTATACCTGATTTGCATGTTTGAGTCAGGTAAAAATTGTATCAGTTATATTGCTTAAAACTTAAGATCTGTTGTTAAATGTTTATTAATTGAGACGTTTTATTTTGATAGTCCCACAGGTATGATATGGTATGCATATAATATAGTATGACATGATACAGAGTCTTCTTGCGAACTTTAAACTATACAAACAAAATTGTTTAACTATACATAATTCATGTTTTATAGTTGCTATACCATTTTCTATTGTGTAATATAACCGTACTGTGAGTATTAATTTTTTTAAGTACCGTTTTTTTACTGACAATAGTTCATAAATAAGTGTTGGAATCCATAAATACTTAAAAAATTTTTTTCTCACTAGAAAACCATCTGTACACAATACTGGAACCGAGTTCTCTGTAGAGCAACTGTCCATTAAACATGTAGTTCTAAAAGTATTTAAAATAATAAACTTTCAGAAAGATGTTAATTTAGATTAAACATATACAAAATTTTGTTATGATTATAAGTAGATAAGAAAAAATATAACTGCTTCAAAATTGAAGTGTTTTTAACTGGCAGCTAAAGAAAGACTGACTGTTGTAAGTTGTCACTTGGTGGACCCTGAATATAGTGAACAGTTTGATTATAGTTAATAAATTTTCACAAAATCACCAATAAATAACACTTTTTTCGAGGCCTTTCGCCAGCAAAGTGGCCTGGCATCATCAGTGAAATTTACAAGTTTGATTATAGTTGACCAATGGGATTAATGTTAACTGGATAATGAGATAGGATTTACCCATTAATATGTTAGCCATTCCTTAATTTGGGAGCTGTTTGAGTAAGGTGCAAGTGACTTTTTGGCATGGAAAGGTTTATGCACATACAGTGGTAAAACTCGTTGATCAGACCAGGCAGTGTTTAGCACTAGAGTAGGTAACTTGTAGATTAGTAAAGTTGTGCAAATAAAGAAGCTGGGGGACTAATAGGATAGGTTTTGCAAGCTATATGTAAATGTTTGTGTTATGCTACCAAATAAATTTTATTTCTTTCTGGTTTTTTTTTTTTTTTTTTTTTTAGTTTTGTTTTATTTAGTAGTATTATATCCTGATTTGTCATTTTAATCTGATATTTGTCAAGGGAGTTTTTATAGGCCAAGAGACATGTTTTTATAGGTTAAGACATTTACTAGAAACTAACTTTAACCCTTAATAACCAATTACAGTTAGTTTCTTCCTGGTCATTGAGCAATAATGGAAGAACCTCAATGACCAGTTAATGGTTTCCAGGTTAGTTTTATATTTTCAGCTTGGGTGTGCCAATATATTTCTGGTCACTTGTTGTTCTCAATACCAGCTCATAGATGACACTGTGTGTAGTATTTCAGTACGACAAACAAAGTTTAATTCCATTTTGTTGTACTATTCATGCAATATTATTTTAGTAATATGTTATGTTTATCTATAATTTTGTTGTTTAAAGGATGTAAGGAGACGTCTGAATGAGCTAGCTTCCCTCCCCCAGAATTCTTCTAAATAATAGTGCTTGGCCCCAATAATAATCAATAACCTCTCACTGCTGGGATAATAGTGCCTGTCTGTCTACCTGTGCTGTCATAGTCCCCTATTTGACGAGTCAAAATTATAAACTACAAGCCTAGTAGTTCACCAAATCTCTCACAGATTTAGCCAGTGTTTTATTTAAAAAATAACCAATTCTGATTTCAGTCCTTAGCATGCGACGATTGCCCACAGTTCTGTAATTTATATAATCATATCTAGTATGAACGGTGAACTATTTCAATTTAGAGGTCGGTGGTAAATTGGTCCTATTGCATTGTCAGCTGGTTCAGTCCAAAGTTCATTTGTCTGTAGAAACGTGAACACAAGACAATCCTGATTCTTGTTCTCACCCTTTTCCGATCTCAAGCCATTAATATCAAATTATAAGTTATCTACAAAGCTGACTACTCCTTGGCGATTAGGGCTTATGGTGCTGTGAGATCCACGCATAATGTATCTTTATAGTGATTTGCTTTTCTTCTAAATTTGTTTAACAAGTGAACATTTGCGGGAATTAGTAAATTAAAGTAACCCTTTTCTAAAATACCTCTGTCCAGTATGCTCCAAGCTGCACACTGCATAGTGACTACTGGACGACTCAACTCATGTGTAGCATTGTGTGCACGCCAACCGAAAACGACTAGTCCTTTACAGCAGTTGATTAAATTAATTAAATATATATATATACACACACACACAGTTAATTCAATTTTTGTGTGGTCCAGATGCTGGCTCTGTCCTGCTTAGACCTCATGGTGGAGTTGGACCCTCACGGCCACTGGATATCCTTCCTTTCCTCCAGAGGATATCTCAAGTTCCTCATTGACAGTTTGTTGATAGCAGACCTGGAATTGATAGAGCTCCTCTCTCCATCAGCTACATCCCTACGCTCACTTTATGTCTACGAAACTAAAATGGTATGTATGCTATAAGTAAAAAATAAAAAATGCCCTATACTTTAGAAGTGAGGCATGGTGAATCCTAACACCAATAGTAAAAATGAAAGTTCTTGATTTATAAAAGCGGTAAAAAGTCTAAATGACAAAAGGATATAAAATATTTTACTGCTGAAGATGGATATTTCCAGGACTCTGAATTCAAGATCTTACAATCGTTAATATTAATCAAGAGTTAATCAATTTCATTATTTTTAATGTTGGAAAATTAGTTCTGTTTTCTGAATTTTTGAAATCAACTTCTTGCTTAACCAATCATTTTTATTTATTTATTTTAATTTTACTTACATGAAACAAAATATATTTTAGCTCCTAATTTTTTCATTCTAAATTGTTTTTCATTTTAGTTAATAATATGTCAATATGAATGCAAATAGTTGATATTTGTTACATAATATTAACATGAATTACTGGTTAGGTTTTATCTGTAAAAATTGTTGTGCTTTTTTATTATGTGTTTGTTGTCTGTACCTTGTAAAATGTTATTGAAAATAAATTACTACATCTAATTCCTCCTGCATTAAAATTAATTTAAACAAACTCGAAAATGCTCTTCACCTTATTATAAACAACAACTAATCCAAACTTTGGATATCAAAAGGTTACTGAGACGAGTTATAGTAGTGATATGTGCTTTGATACGAACATTTGTAGCTGCATAATTATATAATATTAATCATAATAAAGTGCGACTACTTATTCACTAAACCATAATAATCTATTAGCCTTGACAAAACTGAATTCTTTGCTGCATTCAAGATGAATTCACTGTACTGTTCAGAAAGTCAATAAAAATTAAAAGCATGCATGTACGTTATTATATTCATTCCATCAAATGACACTTTAATCAAGCATCTTACTTATTAAATGTTTGTAAGTAATTTGTTATTAAATTTGGAGAGGTTGTAGCAAAGCGGCTAAGGTGATGGCTGTGGCCAAGCAGTAGGTCCGGGTTCGATTCCACGTGTGATAACAGATTTTTACCCCTGGTTCAACGATTGTACAAAACAAAAATTTACTCGTAAAACCAGGCAAGAGGAACTGTGTCTTAATTGGGCATCACTCCCCACTAAAAGCTATATGAAATTAAATAAAAACAAGAGTAATACTTTTTTATTGAAGGTAGACTTTCCAGTTCTTAGATCTTTATTTAAGCTTTGGTCTCATATTAACTGAACATAAAAGCACAAGAGGTCAATCAACAGTTGGTTTGTGTTGTTGCAGGCGCTCCTGTGTCGAGTGGCTGCGACTCATAGCGGGGCTGAACTGCTACTTGAGCAAAACTGTTTGGCCTGCCTATCTTCCATGCAAGTGTACGACAGTCATCCAGACATTGCTCCGAAATACACACAGTATGTCTCTACATACTTTTCTTAAAGTTGATATGTGTTTACTATAAAGTAAGCAGTGTGAAAACAAGCAATGAGTTTGTGTTGATACCAGTAGAGTTAAAATCATTTGAGCTAGCATTTGAAAATTATGTGATGCATGGAAATGACTAGAGAAGTGTGAGTTAAATACACATTAAATAAAATAATATGTGAAAATTTTAATGTTATTTGGCAATGATTTTCTGTTTGATTTTATTTCAGATTGAGGTCACATGACATGGAACTAGATTTCGTGCCATCTGTGAGCAGTCGCTACCTGCAAATTCTTTCTCCTGCTTTTACATTGTGCCAAACAATACTGTCGTCTTTGGGTGTGGAAAATCAGTCAGCTATATCACAGGTAGCTTCAAATTGGTAACTTCATTTATATGAAATGAAAAATGCATATATTAAAAGGGCGAAGCTAGGACTGTAAAGTCCTCTCAAACACTTAAATTATATGGTGTGCAAGCTAACTTATGCGACTGGCATTAATGCATTATCACTCGCCTGTTTAGTCTACCTACCAACTGGCCACACTTCACACAACAACCAAACCCCCATTTCAGGTTGTTACCAGTGTTATATTTTGTTCGAACTAGTGATTATGCTTACGATCAATGATTTACCGACTGACTCATAATTAACTTGCAGAATAGTAAAATAATATATCTTGCAAATAAATTAATTTCTAATAAAAAAATCATTAAGATAAATTTGCATAAATGAAGACTATGGTATTTGTTGTTATTTGGAGAGGTTGTTTATTACTGAAGGTTCATATTAAATCTTCATGAGCATTAGAGTTGTCACACGTTACGATTTGTGTGTTGACAGTCTATTGCAACGGTGTGGTATGGAAATTCTAAATTGATTGAGTCTGCGCTAAGTGAAATATGACCAACCCATCTTTCAGGGTGGAAGTAATAATATTATTAATTTTTTTAGTTTAAAATTATGTAAAAGCTGAGTTGGACAATAAGTCCAAAACTCATTACTATATAATAAAAATTATAAATAAATAACAAATGATCTCCTGTCACAAAGCTAAATCCAGTTCATCAAGCCATTTAAGACCTGCCACACAGATTCTATTTAAGCTAGCTAATCCCTCACAAATTTGTGATCTCCCAGCTATGGCAGCTACCAAAAAACAAGTGGCTTAGTTGTACTTTTTTAAAGCATCTTGTGAAGAACTGTTGATAAGGGCTGTACATAAATAATGTCTATATTGTTGTAGGTTATTCACTTTCTGTTAAATCATGGTGATATGGTGACTCAAGTGCTGCGATGTGGAAGTCCGTTTCTACAACTCAACTATCTAAAAGAACTGCAACAGCTCACTGCTGTTATTGCCAGAGCAACTAATCAAGGTTAGTAATGTTCACTCATTTAAGACTATTTTTTCGATTTCAATGACTTTATATCAGCTATTAAACGCCTCCCAAGTAGTTATTTCATTAAAATTATGTTTATTGTTATAAATATATCACCTCAAAGATGTGAATTTGGGCTTTCTTGGTACATACAGAATTAAGAAACTATTTTCCCAACTAATCCCAAATTTTAAAAACAGACTCTCACAGGACTGGTCATGCTCATCAGTTATTTTAAATAATGTAATTTTACTGCAATTTAGTAAATTTGATTGTAAATAATTAATTATATGTTTGCTTTTATTTTATTACGACGAGAAATACAATGTTGTGATTGGCATCTTATGCTTTTTAATATCACACAATGTACAAAATTGACTGACTTTATTTACTCAACTTTTGGTTGTATTTTTACTCGCATGTTATATTACAATCCATTCACTACGTACACGTACAGCGAGACACAGCATTTGCAGGATCATGCTTAACCCTAGATCGTGAGCATCAGGTGAATAAATAATCAATAATCACAATGGTACAAAGTATAGAAGGAACTAATTCACACTATAAAATTAATAGTTTGCATATCCGATGTAATATTGTGATATTTGTTGAGAATACATCAGTATGCACTATTCTCTGACATGATACGTAATTTGCTACAGAAGCATCAGTGCTGGACCACTTGTAAAACATCTGCGTGTTTAGTTAAGTGCCATACTGTACTGACTGACACAAAGGTGGAGCAAGACGATGCACGCACGTGTTGTTTGCCCAACACTATCCTATTCAATCAAAATGGTTGAAAGTATGGTTTGTATTAAATCATGCCACTTTCCATCTGTCTAGTGTTTATAGCATCTTAAATTTACAATTCATTGTGTACGATTACTTTTATTTTACAACCGTTTGTTAATTTACTGAATAAAACACCCTTTTTATTTTAGTTTTTTACAAATCGACTAAAGCGTATTGTAATTTTCCTTAACATATCAGAAAGTAAATAAAAAATTAAGTTACATGTTACAAAACTGTTTCTGGTTATTTTACAGGACTACATAGTACTGCAGTATAGTGAAAAATAAAATTGAGAGATTATACACACTGTACTATATTTTATTTACACTATTTATTTATGAGAAAACTGGAAATACTTGTAATGGGATAGCCTGGGGATAACGAAGATCAAAGCCAAATTGGTCAATTGCGTTGACAGATATTCCAGCCTCAGGAAGCATATTACACCCCAGTGTGCTAATTATATGTTAAAAGTAGCTTTTGGTATCACCAGTGGTTAAATATGGTTTTAGATTTTCCATGGCTTTCTTCCCACCCATAACGCTGGTTAATCGAGAAACTACTGTACTTTTCTGCGTTGTTATATTATAAAATAGTGTTTTATATCGTAATAGTGATTTTTGACCTACATCTGCTGCTTTTAGTCATTGGTTGTTGCTTGCATATTTCATTTGAAGACAAGCATTAGAGTATGTATTCCTCTATAAATCTTTTTAACTATTAAAAGTAGCACCAACTTCATGTAGGTATCTTGACTGTTGCAGAAGTAGTGCGCAGAATGAGTGTCGAGTGCAAGGCCCAAGACTTGCTGCTTGAGAGCACCTCTCATTTTCATAAAATTCAAAAGCTCATGTTAACCCTCCTCACCAGATTTGTGATCTCGGAAGCTACACTCAAGGATTTGGTCAGCTCTGTTGACTCCAAAGGGCGATCTGATGTTGTTTTGACATACCTACAGGTAACTTGACATACTCTGCCATTTAATTTGTTCCTGGTATTAAAAAAACATAGTAATACCCTTCAATATTGCATAGAGTGATGATAATTTCCAATATTGTAGCCTAAGGAAGAATTAACAAGTATATATTCAGGGTGGCTACTCACCGGGAATTTCGGGAAAACCGGGAATTATGCTTGAATTTTACGGCACCTTGAAAAAACCTGGAAATATGCTTGAATTTCGGTAACCATCGGGAATTCTCGTCGAGCGAGACGAGAGTAATCCGGTGACGTCAGGAAGGTTCGGACTTCAGGGCTCCAGTTAAACTCAAGTGATAAGTTCGGGAAACATTGTCAATCTTCGTATGATAAGACACAAGTCGACTAGGCACATTGATATGTTCAAAATATACGCATGGAATAGTTTGAAAAAACGGTTGCAACCGAAACAGTTTTGACGTCGAAACAGTTGAATGAAGCTGTTGCAGACAATATGATAGCTTCACCCATCCCATTTTGCCGAAACACGCAAATCAATCCAATGTCAAGCGTCGCCTCTTAGATTTGTTGACATTCTGTTGCAACTTACGCTGCAGGTTAAAGTTGCGACTAAACTTTTGGAGTTATCGTTTTGTTCTATTGATATCCGATGATGCTCACTGTTGCTGTCTGTTCTACTGCAGCTATTTGCAAAATTTTGAAACGTTTTGGTGCCGAATTATTGTTTCAATGAAACCGTTACGTTCTTTCTAAAAAACGAAAATACATCGAAAACAGGCTGGGCTGATGCATTTGTTTTGTTTACGTTTACCATTATCGGCAACAACAGGTGGGCAACAAGAAGAGATAATGTGAACGGCGTGTTTTGTTAATTAACCTTCCAGTTTATTTATTCAGTTATTATAAATAAAATGCAGAATTACTTAAACAATTTATTGTTGATAAAAACATTAATACAGTATAAAGTTCATTGGATGTTGTTTCAAGTGTGGGACGTTTTGTGTTGTAGTTTATTGGCTTAAAGGTCTAGGCCTACTAACTCTAAAATCGTAATTTTTGACAAACTGTTTTAGTTTTGTGTGAATTATTATTTATTAAAACCAACAAGGTTATTATGTAGTTTCTTGCCACCAAACAAAATTTGAAAACTACCTGAAATGGGTAAATAATTTACTACAATTTCGTGAGAATTTTTTATTCTTCGGAAATCGTTTTTACCGAACAATTCGAAAAAACGAATGTCATTTAGTATTTTTGATATATTTTCATTAATTTAAATGATATTATAATCATTTTTTTTTTTATTTTGATGTGTTGTTTTTGCGCTAAATACGAATTTGAAAACTATTTTGGTCTATACAAATTATTTCTCGAGATATAACGGAAAAACTACTTTCGCGGCGAATCACGATTAGCGATCATTATATACATCAGATTTTAACCACAACAAACTGAATTCAAGCATACTCCTGCCGGAATGACGGACGATAGGCCGTCACGGAGGCCAGGCACAATAATTTAACGTAAATTATGTCTATTTGTTGAGTAAAAAGTCATGATAAGTTCGGTTATGTTAGTAAAAAGTGTATTTTTAGGCCGAAAAAATAATGTTAGCGGATAACCCAATTATGTATTCGTGATCAGCATAAAAAACATTCGTGGAAATTACGTATTTTACCGAAAAATTCGGAAAACTAATGTCACAACTTATAGTATTTTTGACATATTTATGTTAGTTTAAATAGTATTTTAACCATCGTTTTTTTTATTTTGATGTGTTTTTTGTACTGAATACGAATTTGGTCTATTACCATTATTTCTTGAGTTATAACGAAAAACTACTTTTGCAGCGAATCGCGATTAGCGGCCATTACGCGATCATTATATATGTTACAGTGAAAGCTGAATATTAGTCAAGGTGTACCGTCGCTAGTGATTGTCGACCTTCACTGAAATGACCAGTGAATGTTGATAGTAGAAAATATATATCAGCTTTCACTAGGGAAGGTGAACCTTCACGGAATCAGCCTAGGGAATGTTGAACATCTGGCGGATGTGCACGGCGGGCGAACGACCTTGACCTGGTGCCAGTGATGTCTGATGTCTGCAGCATTGTGCATATTACATTCCCGCCCAGCCGGCCGTCAGTGTTGGTGAGGTTATGTTATTGTGCAACTGTGTGTTATATCCTGATGTGGTATTTTAATTCTGAAGGTGGTGCGCTTATGTTTTAAAGTGGTTCAGTGTTAATGAACGATAATGTCTAAATCTGCGCAGTTTTACGAACTACTTAAAGATGAGCGTGAAAATTCCAAGTTGAATTGTGTTTCAGTGAATAAGGTGAAGTATGAGCTTCTTATTGATAAGGTTAAGACTGTAAAAATAAAATCTAATAAGGATGGCAATGACTACCGGTTTTTGAAAAGGTATGATGTTATTGAGGTGAATGGAATCACCAAATTAATATCCCCAGTAACTGAACAAGATAGCATCAAGTATTTTATATGCGATGAAGATCTTTTTCAGATATTAAATGATGCTCACATTACAACCGGACATGGTGGGCGAGATCGCATGGTGAAACATTTAAAAACAAAATACAAGAATATAACCTACAAGGATATATCAATCTTTCTAAGTCTCTGCGAGCCTTGCCTACAGAAACAAAAAAGCCTAAAGAAAGGTATTGTAGTTAAGCCGTTGCTTTTTAAAGAGTTGAATCATAGATGCCAAGTTGATTTAATCGATTTCCAATCGCAGCCAGACGGCGAGTATAAATTTATATTAGTGTACCAAGATCATCTCACAAAGTTTGTTGTTCTCAGAGCACTAAAGTCTAAAACAGCTGATGAGGTTTGTGAAAATATAATAGATATTTTTACTTTGCTAGGCGCCCCAACAGTATTGCAGTCAGATAATGGACGGGAATTTGTGAATAAAATTATTAATGGATTAGTTGATTTTTGGCCTAATTTTAAAATTGTCCATGGGAAACCAAGACATAGCCAAAGTCAGGGCAGTGTCGAAAGGGCTAACCAGGATGTGGAAAATATGCTTACCATATGGATGCATGACCACAAATCTTCTAATTGGAGCTACGGTCTGAAGTTTATTCAGTTGATGAAAAATAGTGCTTTACACAGCGGCATAAAAAGAACACCGTATGAAGCCATGTTTGGATGTCCACCTAAGCACGGATTAGCTACTTCCAGTATCCCTACTGAAGCTTTAACAAATGTAGAGTCTGAAGAAGATCTTGAAGCCGTTATTAGGGACATTACTGTTAGTGGTGAGCACGATACAGGTGAAAATATACAGGAAACCTCCAGTACACTTGAAAATGAGGGTGATTTGAGTGTTACAGAGAACAGCGAAGACCAACACTTAGAAGGTACTAGTTACCTTTTAACTGACCTGGACAAATCAACTATGGACATTAAAAGACAACGAGAAGAAGCATTCAAATGCCTAACAGATCAAGCAAAACGTATGAAAAGTACATCTGACCATAAACTACAACCTGTTGACAAAGGTTGCACTGTGAGAGTTCCTGTTCCTGATGTGGACCGAGGCCGAGGGGATGCACGGTCAATTCTTGGCGTTGTGTTGGATGTAGTGGATAATGGATTTTACCGCATAGGAACCAGAGATGGTGTTCTGAAACAGCTGTATGCTCGGTAAGTTTTATTATTCTATTATAACAAGTAAAATCTTACCCTAAGTAGGCCACAGTCGTCAATTTAGTTTACATTTTTAATACTTTTATGAAGTTTAACTTGTTTGAACGTATTTAATACCGCATAGTATAATAATCAGTAATTTTACATTTAAGCCTACAAGTATCTTTTTATTTGCACATCCCAGTTTAATACTTGTCCAGTAAACATTATAAAAGAAGATGAAATTCCAATGGAAAAGACACTTACTTTACGAACAGTTGCTACTACTCAGTCAACCGGAAGTGGGCAAGGATTTTTTAAGTGCAGTTGTAACAAGAAGTGCCAAATAAAGAAGTGTTACTGCATAAAAAACAATGTTTTATGCAATTCCAAATGCCATAAAGCATTATCATGTTGCAACAAATAATTTTATTATTGTTGACTATAGTATTTTCGTCTCTATTATAGTCTTTAAATTGTAGACTATAGTTTCACGTTTTATTTTGTTCTTATTTGTTCATCTTTCAAATTCTAAATTTACTTTTGTTATAAAAGTATACGTGATTTAAGATTAGTCTTTTATTTCTCTCTAACTTTCCCTAGACTGTTGTAGAGGAGGTTGTCATTCACTATAGGAATTGTCAACCTTCACTAGTGGATGTTGATCTTGTTTGTACGTCTGTGTAACTTTCCCTAGACTGCTGTAGGGGAGGTTGACGTTCACTAAGAATGGTCAACCTTCACTAGTGAAAGTTGATCTTGTTATTTCAGAATTCAACTTTCACTAAGATGCCCAGCGAGAGTCGACCGTGACTAGTAAAGGTTAACCTTCCCTGAAACGTCAACTTTCACTGTAACATATATAACAACTATTAATCACAAAAACCAAATTCATCTATATTTCTGCCGGAGTTACAGCCGCAGGCTGTCACGGAGGCCAAACACCCGAATTTAACGCAAATTACGAATTTTTGTTGAGTAAATAGACAATTAGGATAAGTTAAGTTATATTTGGTTAGGTAAGTATAAAATGCATTTTCAGGCTAAATAAATAATTTTGTTTTTTTCACTATCAGATAAAAAACTAGTTTTTCGATTTTCCTTTAAAAAAGAGTTCTGCGGATGAAAAAACCTAAAAAAAACTCACATTTCACCACTTTTTCAACAAGAAATTGTATTTTCAGAAGTGACAAGAAATTGCATGGTTACCAAAACATGTAAAATGAAAAAAAAGTTGAAAATAACGATTTTTAAATATGTTGGTTTTTTCACATACTTATCAAATAAAAAACTATTTTTGTTTTCAACTCATCGTGTTATTATATAACAGTAATTAATTAACTGGGCCTATCGCAAATAGTCCGTAGGCTTATTAGTAAAAATTGTATTAAAGTAAGCTAGGCATATCACTAGATTTTGAGTCTACTTATCAATGAAATAAAAAATTTTAGGTAGCTGCTAATTAAACCTAGGATACTTTTGCAATAATTCAATTTCTTTATGGCCTACAAGATTATTGACATGCCTAGCTATAAAACATGTGCTTTTTTTATGTATTGTACTATAATGAGTGATTACGTTGATTCAGAAATATTTTCCTCTGTAAGCGTGCCTTGAATTTTGTTTGAAACCCCTTGGAAAAAACCTTGAATTGTGCTTGAATTTTTTTTACATGATTGAGTAGCCACCCTGTATATTTCTTTAGTTATTTTAATTTAATGTATTGGAGAGATAGGACATCAGCAAACTTACCTTAGAAGACAAGTTCACTAACACCAGAGTAGTAGTAGCATACACAAAATAAACACATAATCACACAAATGTTCAATGCCACTCTACTCACCTGAAAAAAGTGCCAGTGGCATTGAACATTTGTGTGATTATGTGTTTATTTTGTGTGTGTGTTACTAGTACTCTGGTGTTAGCGAACTTGTCTTCTAAGGTAAGTTTGCTGATGTCCTATCTCTCCAATGTAATAATCCCTGACCTAGTGCCCTTTAACCTAACCTAAAATTGTTAAGTTATTTTAAAAAATCTTTTACATGTCTCCTAATATTAGAAACCTGTTCTGATGCTAAAATACATAGCTTTATATTAGATATTAATTGAAAATAAATATGTAGTTTTAATGTTGCATTTCTCCCTCTACTTCCAGATTGCCAGTAACTTGGTGATGTTTGCCCGCAATCTAGTGGCCAGCAGTGGCCTCGACAAACCAGCGGGGTCCGTAATTCTACAACCTTCTCTCCTCCAGCCCTCCTTTTTGGATAAGAAAGGTAAGAATTTTCTTTACTATAGTAAATAAACATTGACAAACAAAAAGTGAGTGCATGATGACTTTGTTTACTAACCAGTGAACCAATGAAATTGTGGATTAAATTAATCAGAAATGTAATCACCTCTAGAGTTTTTTTTTTATGGTTAAGAATGGGATAACTCAGTTTACCAGCCCATTTTGTTGAAATGCTTACTTGACTATCTAATAATCCTGAAGTTTTAATTTCTTGATTGCTCACAATTGTATGCTAGTAAAACTGGTTTTGCTTTAAGAAATGTTATAAAGGACAAATTACAAAATAAAATCCAGTGTGCAGGAATATACTTTTAATGAATGCTTAAGTGTGAATAGCCAAAATATTTTAAGCACACCTAAAAACATGGAAACTATTCATAAATGTTAAAAATCATGTAGTTTAAGACTCCTGAAAAATATAAATATGGATTTCACAATGTAAAATTAGTTTTAAATTAAAAGTAAAAGCACACTAGTAAAATTAATTCAATAGAATCAACAATGAAAAAACAAACCATATTAATGTCAGATAGATAAGGAGAATCCAAGGCCAAGTTAGTGTTAGCAAATTTGTTGCTCACAGTGGTCCTGTACGTAGATATCGGAATCCCGATCTTTAAAAATTTTCATGAGTGTTTATATGTTCAAATGTTTGAATCGTAATTTTAACAAAACAGCCAGGAAAACAGTTGCTTGTTGACATTTTGATCTGATAACTAGCCTCAAAACGTGTAGTCAACAAAGAGAATCCACGTAACCTAACCTATTAATTTAAATAATTTTAACGTCTATACACAAGCCTATGTATTGTATGGTATAAATAATGCACATCCAATCAAGTAAAAAATATGTATTAGTATGTAAAAGCAGGTTCTTAATAGTAAACTATACGTTTAGAAGGAACATAGTATAATAACAAAACATTTGACAATTTGTTAGTGATAACTATGCTATTAGTATTAAATTCACTTTATCAAGAAGTAATGGTAATTTTTTAGGTTTGAAAACTTAACTAAGGTATAATACAATTTTTGTAAACACAAATCTCTAATCTATTTCAGTGTACATTTTAAAACAGGGTTCTATTTCACAGAAATGTCAGCGAACCAAGAAATCAGCTTGGGTGTAGTAGTGCAGCAAATGGTTCAATGTGTGAGCCACTTCCATAAGGAAAAGGTCAACCTTGATCTTTTGATTCGAAAGTACAAAAGCATCCCTGATCTTAATTCAACAACAGTGAAAGAGGTTTGTACTATTCTTCTAGCTACAACTTAACTCAGTAATTTAAATTGTATAAATATACGTAGTATTATGTATGTAAGTCAGCAATAGATAAAAAGTACAAGAGGGAAAAAGGGTCTGGTACTTCAAATTTGTAAAAAACTTATGGTTGGCCGTTGGTTGTAATTTTACTGAGCAAGAAAAAATATTGAAATATTCATTATATCGACTTTTAGCTTGATTTTCACACTTTCAGATGAAATATGACACATATGAATTATTTTTAATTTTAATTAAAAGTACCAACTATTTTTAAATTTAATAAAACATGTATAAAAAAAGAAACACAAAATGCCATCTTTAAAATCACAGGCTTAACCTTAAGAGTTTCACCAGAGTTTGCTTACATTGTACACATAGTAAATATAAGTCTAAAAAATTTATAAATTCAAACAAAACAGTAACAAGTAATAAATAGATTTACAAAATAATTTTATAGTTCTCTAACACATAAATTTTAATAAGAAATATATTTTATGATATTAATAAACCAGAGTACAACATTCAAGGTTGTGAGAAAACAGTACTATAATCAAATATAATCATAAATATTTACCTTCAACAACATCTTCAATAAACAAGGTTTTCATTACCATCTTATAACACAACTCGCGTTAAGAATGATCCATACTTTTCGAACACATTCACAAAATGTTTTTTTTGCTCATTGCGATATTTTTCTGAACAAATCAAGACCTTAACACAACAAGACCTTTGCTAGCTTAGTGGCTAGCACTTCTGCGTTCAATGCAGAAGATTATGGGTTGGGTTCGATCCCTGGGAAATCCTCTTTAGTAATTTGCCAAAGGGGTTTGGACCATTATCCCTTAAACAACATACTCTTATAAAATACCACTGGAGTAAAAAAAACAAAAAAAACAGAACAGCATCCACTCTAGTAGCTTCCGAGCAGGCTTATATAAAATTTTGTAGCTTGAGTCACGTTCGAGTGGCGGCTGTGCAATTAAATATCCGCACTTGAGCCATGCTCGAGCGTAAACTTCGGTGTGTTATAATCATTAATGTATTTATAATGGATTATGAACATTCATGCATTCATACACTAATAGCAGTCTTGGGTTACAAGTAATTTGTATCCTGTGGTAAATAGTGGAAAGTAATGTTAATTCAAATTCCATTTATTGTCATAAAACTACATAGCATTGACAACGTCACAATACAAGCACATAAATGCTAAGTCAAAGATTCTTAACACTACACAAGTAAATCTAATAAAATATAGCAGTGAGGATTACAATGTACTAACTTAAAATGAATTAAAAGTCAAAAATATTTGTACTAAAAAATTCGTCAAGTGAATAAAAAGGGTGCTTTAGGAGCCAGTTAAATAATTTATTACAGAAAGTTTTTTTGGGATACATATTGAATAAATGGATTAATTTGTTATAGACTCTGATTGAAATTATATTGTGGCTGTTCAATGTTTTACTCAATCTAAAAAAATTAATTTTAGCTTGATCTTTGGTCCTAGTGTTATATTGATGTGAACTTTGTTTAATAATACCAGGAGTTCTTAACACATACAAAAACAAATCGAAGATGTAAATATTAATAACAGTGAGGATATTTAATTTCAAAAATAAGGGTTTGCAGTGCTCTACAGGTCCTGCATTTGAAATAGCTCTAATAGCTTTTTTTTGCAAAAGTAAAATTTCATCTATCCTACTGCAGTTCCCATAAAAAATTAATCCATATCTAAATATAGACTGGAAATATGCAAAATAAGCTGATCTGATATAATTTTGGTGTACAGAATGAGACAATCGTTTCAATAAATAAATTACCCTAGATAATTTAATACTAATATAATCAATGTGTGATCCCCAGGAAAGTGTTTTATCTACAAACATTCCTAAAAATTTTACATGGTCATCAGGATTATTTTTCAAGAAGCGTTCATCAACAGGTCTTAGAGAAAAGTAACTTTTTTAGTTTTTTCTTCATTTAAGAGAAATCCATTTGATTTAAACCAGTCAGATGCATTTTTAAGAGTATTTTCACAGAGAGATTTTAGTTGTTCAAGATTAGAATTAGAATTAAAAAATGTTGAATCATCCGCATAAAGAAAAGTTTTAGTCCTCACAAAGCTTGGGAGGTCATTAATACTAATTACAAATAATAGTGGTCCCAGGACCGATCCCTGGGGGACACCTTGTGTGACTTGTATTTCCTGGGACCACTCACCGTCCACAAAAACTTTTTGCTTACGATTACAAAAATAGGAACTAAAAAATTTAAGTTGCCTGCCTGAGATACCGTAATGGTTTAATTTCATTAATAATTCAGAATGATTTACACAATCAAACGCTTTGCTCAGGTCACAGAATGTGGCCTGAGCAAATGTTTTATTTTCAAAAGCTGATGACACTTCACGAACCAGCATATCTACAGCGTCAGTTGTAGATTTCCCCTTCCTAAATCCGAATTGTGAGTTACTTAAAAATTGATTTTTTTCTAAATAGGCACTTAATTGTTCATGGATTATAATTTCAAATAATTTTGAAAAAGTTGGAACAATAGAAATTGGGCGATAGCTCTGCGGCTTGTCTTTTGGGCCTTTTTTAAGAATTGGGCATATTCGTGATATTTTCAACTCATCAGGAAAAACTCCCTCCATGAGACAGAGATTAAAGCAGTAGGATAGAGGAATGGCAATATGTGCTATAATTTTTTTTAACAAGTTATTGGACATTAGATAAACGTCACAACTGTCGGAATTTTTGAGTCTACCTGTAGTAGTTACTATATCCTCCGGACTTACTAGTCTCCATGCAAAAGTTTGAGAATTGACTGCAGAAAATTGAATTAGCTCCTCTGAACTATATTTAGGACTACTTACTTTAGTTTTAATGTCATTAACAGATTCAATAAAAAAATTATTAAACATATCGGGTGAGATTCCAGGGTTTGATTTATTTAATGAATTTTGTTTACTTGCATCCTTTATCACTTTCCAAGCGGTTTTACATTTATTACTACTGCTCTCTATTAAATTGGTATTATATAGTATTTTTGCATCTTTAATTGCTTTTCTGTATTGTTTTTTCAGGTCTAAAAATTTTTGCTTAGTTTCTAATGAGTCTTTACCATTTCTTTTAATAATAGTATCTAAAAATAGTAATTTTTTTTCATATTGGCCAGATCATTGGAGTACCAATCATGTTTTAATTTAGGGCAGTTGTATGTTTTGACTCTTTTAAGTTTTGAATAGAAATTTATATTGTCTACCAATTTTTGAAAGAAAATTTGAAAAGTATTAGTGGCAGTGTAATTTTTTAGATTTAATAGGTTATCCCATTGATAACATCCAAGTTTTTCTGTCAAGCAAATTACTGAGGATTTTGGTAGGATCATCCTGAAGTAACTGCTTGAGTCAAGATTGTATGGACTATTGTTTTCAGATTGTGTTTTTTTCAGATGACATTTGATGAATGGAGCATTTATAATTAGACCATTGTGGTCAGAGAATGGAAAATTGAAAATGTCACACTCAATTGCAACATTTCTTTGGGAATTGACTAAAACATTATCTAGACAGTTAGCACCTCTAGTTGGTTTACTATTTAAATAATAAAAATTATACTGTCGCAAGATATTGATAAATTGTTTTGATAAATTATTTTGTTTTGTCACATCAAAGTTCAAGTTGAAATCACCTCCTATAACAGAGGTGTACTTTGGCCAACTAGACAAGTACAATAACAATTTATCAAATGCGTCTAAAAAAATATGCGGGTCACCAGATGATGAATGGTAAATTGAAACAATTATTATTTTTAGCCTATCAATAAAAACTGCAGTAGCTTCGAAATTCATTTCCGAGCAAAGGTGCTTAATATTGCATTCTCTGGTTTTTATGTCATTACGGGTAAAAGTTAAAGAACCACCCCGAATGTGATTAGCTCGACAGAAAGCACTGGCAAAGGAGTATCCATCAGGTGCTGCTAAGTTAGTTTCATCTTCTTTAAGCCAATGTTCTGTCAAACATATTGCAAAAACATTTTTGTTAATTAAGAAACTTTCTAGAACAGAAACTTTTTTATCCAAGCCCTGAATATTAAGGAATAACATCCTGGAATCTAACCCATTATTGTGGCAAACATTTTTAACATCGCTAAACATATGGTTTAACAGAATCTGGACAAGCTGAAGATAGATTTAGATTGTTTAACACAAGAGAACTCAAACATGGATTTTGAGACACCTGATCACACTGGTTGACACTGGTCACATGAGGTTGAGAAGCCATTTCCTGGAGCTGATTTGTGTTGTAAGATATTTCAGGTTGAGATATGCCAGGTTGAGGAGAGGTGGAGACAGGTCTTCCATTGAAGTGTGCTGACTATCAACTTGATTAGATTTGTTGGGATGAATATTGTTAGTTTGCACTGTGGTAGAGTTACCACTGACTGGTAGTAAGCACTGACGCAGACGGTTTACAAAGTCATGATGAGAAGATCCACCTTGTAGAACTCTGGTAGTGTGTTCTTTATATGAAATAATCTGGATTTTGGCCTGTGTTCTCTGCTGGAAGTGGATTAAATTCGTAGCAAAATGTTTAAGAGGAATATTGTCCCTCACACATCCCAATGGTGAGCAAATCAGGAAATTCAGACCTCTGTGTTGGAAATCCTTTGTTAGATTTTCAAATGCCAAATCATAGTCCTCAAGAGTAGGTTTTGAATTGAATTTTGATTTTGTCACCAACCCATATACTGATAACTGATTGAATTGTTGATGTGTTAAGTGACTGTCAATAAAATTTGTTGCCGAAGGACTGCCAAAATGCTTTTTGAATACTCTTGCCACACCTGCACTCATATGCCTGTCACTGTCAATATCTGCTGAGATACAGTGGGCTAATGCAGTGTTTCCTTCATATGTAAGGTTGTCTATAACTGTATCCATGTTGGCCTCGATGACACTGATAGCTCCTACTTCACTTTGAGGTTGCCTAGCTTTATGATCTTTGGCAGTAATAAGGTCAGAGTGAAAATATTTCAGTATTTTTAAGATTTCTTCGGCAATTTTCCTTTTTTATTAAAGTGCATGCCATGGTTTGTGTAAAGATGGCGAGGCAAGAGATGGAGTTCTAGTAACCTGGTGTTTGTGCCTATGCTTGCGGTTTTCCTTATTAGTTTATCATTAAAGGCATTTATTTTATCATCTAGTTCAGGTTTGTCATGCCGCATTGGTAGTGTAGCAACTATTAGATTAGTGTTTTTTGTAGAATCGAACAGAGTATCAAAGTCATTTAACATACCGCTTATTCCAGAGCACTCAATATTATTGGTCCCTCCCAGAGCAAGGACAAAATCATTTTTGGTGAGTCCGGCTGCAAGGTTCTCTACTTCCTGCAAAACGCCACTAATTTTCGCCCCCGATCTCACAACTGCTGCCACATTTATATTGGTCTTTTGCTGTACCATATTACTTAGGTCTCGCCCATGACTATCAGCTAATATTAGCAGCTTGGGCTGAGTAGCAGTATAGTTTGGAGCATCTGTAGCAGTTTTCTTTAGTCTGGTTTGCTGTGACTTCTTTTTTAATTTTGTTGGCTTTACACTAGGCAAGGAAACAACTGTGGAAGAGTCCCCGTCCTCATTTTCCTCTTCGCTAACTTCTGAGAGAACTTCAAAACTATTTTCACAGTGCATTTTAGATTCTTTATTATGTATCAGAGCCTTAAAAAAAATGATTAGATTTCTGCCAGAACTGTGGACTATTTGATCTAGGACTGATCTGATTTAATGCCGGGTAACAATTGCAACATTTTAGTTGATTTTCTTTAGCTTCTTTTAATTGATTTTCTATGTCGCTGTAATCCTTTTGTAGCATTGTTATTACAGTTTTAAGGTTTTCATTTTCAAGTTTTGCTTGCTTCAGTTCTTGTATTAAGATTTGAGTTTGAAAATCATTTGTTGTCTGTGGTTTGAGCGACAACGGTGCTGTTTCACAAGACAAAGTACTTATTTTTTCATCTTTGTCAAGAATACTCTTTTTCTAAGCTGATACATTTCTCTGTTAAGGCTTCAACTTGAAAGTTCAAATCTAAGTATGCAGGGGTGTTAACAGCTATATCTTTGTATACTGTATCGTTATTTTCATTATTTCGGATGTTTAATTCTGATTTCGAATTTTTGTCAACGGGAGTTGAGCACAGCAAAGATTTATCATTTACACTTTCATTACTTAAGAACAAGCTAGAGCGATTTCTCTGTTTTTTATTAATGTCCTCTTCAATTTCTTTTATTGCTAGAGAAAATTTTTTATTATTTACTACTTTTCCCTTCATTAGCTTTTGTTTATTTTCCATGTAATGTGATAGTTCACTAAGTCGACATTTACCAGTTTCTTTTGTAACATAGAAAAAAACATGAAATATTAAAGTTTTTTCCCTTTTTTCTACATCATTTATAACTGCAGGCCAGGCTGAATGCCCTCTTACTTTGGCAAAAACAAAATCTCCTTTTTTGAATTTGTTTGAATCCATATTATATTGGATAGTAATTGGGTATATAATTATTGGATATATAATTGGAATATAATAATAATATAATATAATAATAATATTAAATAGGAATTGTCAGTAATAGTATAATTTATTAATAGTAAAGAAAGTATTGTTGATCTTCTTGTTTGAAATTAACTTTTTGTTAAGTTGTAGAGTAAATAAAAAGAAATAAATAAATTATCTGTATCAGTCAGCTGTTTATCAGCTGATACATTAATTATTTGTTGAGAAGTCTAGAATAACTGTGTGCACAGGTGACCAAAGTTCAACTCAAAGAGCAGCTGTTGAAAACAATCAGTAATTATTATTGAAGGAACCTGTATTCGATTCAACCTGTATTTCAATACAATCTTGATATAACCTGTATTTTGCATTAAACAGTCAAATAGGCTCACTTCCTGTTATTGTCAATATAGAGATTGTATTAACACTTTAAACATTTTAAACACTCATCAGCCTGTTAATCATTGCTTTAGTAATTACAAAACAGTGAAATATACAGTACAATCGCGATTATCCGAGGCCCGATTAACCGAGCCTCTGGATTAACCGAGGTAGTATTTGAAAAGAACAAATAATTTAGTTAGCATGAAGAGCGCGACGAAGTGAAAGTGCATGCACTGGCCGATGGTACGCGGAATAGATAGTCACCAGCGAGTGTTTATTGTTCTAGCCGGTATGGATCTACTGGCTGCTGTTAGGTCGAGCCGGCCGGCGTTCGTCACCACGTCACCCGTCAGTTCAGTTTGAGTCATCACTGCAACCTGTTCGTTTCGTCCCTCTTCTCGTTTCGTTATCGTGCCTTTGCTTAGTGTTGTTTTTGCGACAAGTGCACCATGAGTTTAAAACGTAAACTGATGGTGGTTAGTTTAGAAACAAAGTTAAGTGCAATAAAACGTTTAGATAAGGGTGAGTCGTTAAAGAAGGTTGCCGCTGACCTAGGTGTTGGAGAAGTGACTGTTGGAGATTGGAGACGTAAGCGGAAAGATATTGAACAGTGGGTTAATAAAAGTGTAAGTGGTGGAAGTGATTTGTTGCGGAAAACTATGAAGAAAGGGGAGTACGAACAGACTTCTGAAGCGTTGTTTTTGTGGTTCTCTAATCTTCGAGGGTTGGGAAGTCCAATAAGTGGTCCCATGCTTCAAGCTAAGGCTGTTGAGTTTAACAAACGGTTTAAGGACGGTGAGGCTAATTTTAGTGCAAGTGATGGTTGGCTTGACAGGTGGAAGAAGAGGTATGGCATCCGACAATTGAATATTTCTGGCGAAAAACTTTCTGCTGATTCATCTGAAATTGAGACGTTTAGCTTAAGAATGAAAGATCTTGTTTTAGACCATGGGCTCACATCAGACCAAATCTTCAATTGCGACGAAACCGGTCTCAATTTTAGAATGCTTCCTAACAAAACATTGGCAGCCCAAAGTGAAAAAACTGCGCCTGGGTACAAAAAGAGCAAAGAACGAGTAACTCTTTTGATGTGTAGCAACTCTTCTGGATCCTTAAAATTGAGACCTCTCCTTATTGGAAAATCTAAGAACCCAAGGGCTTAAAAATATCCAAATTAACTGCCTACCAACCATGTACAGGCATCAACGAAGTGCATGGATGGATGGCCAAACTTTTAAAGAGTGGTTTTTTGAAGAGTTCGTTCGTGTTGTTGAGGCCTACTTGAAAAAGAAGAACCTACCAAGAAAAGCTATCCTTCTTATGGACAACGCGCCATCTCATCCAGATGCAAGTGAATTGGTTAGTGGTGACATAAAAGCTGTTTTCTTGCTACCAAATGTCACATCTCTTATTCAACCTCTGGACCAAGGCGTTTTAGAGGCTATGAAATGGCACTATCGGCGAAGGCTTCTCCAAGTGTTGTTGACATGGTTGGACGAGGGAATCACGGTAACTGCAGCACTTAAAAAGATCACCGTTAAGGACGTCTCATACTGGATAGCTTCAGCGTGGGATGATGTGAGAGTTTCATCTTTGCAAAAGTCATGTCGAAAACTTTTCCAAATTGAAACAAGAAGCAATGAAAATGATAACAACAACTGTGTCGCTGAAATAGTAAACCTCGCTAATCAGTTACCAACGGAACTGCCGATCAATGATGAAGACGTCAACGAGTGGTTCATGCAAGACCAGCAAATGGAACTGACTGATGATGCGATCGCCGATATGGTCACCAACCCACACAACGTCGCAGATGATGACACTGATGAGATAGTGGAAAAAATATCTCACTCTGACGGATTGAAGGCGCTCGAAGCTGCTCTCGCCTACATTGAGCAACAGGAGGAGTCAAACCCTGCCGATGTCCTTCATCTTCAGCGTTGGCGCAACAGCACAGCGTCAAAACGACAACAGAAGTTGACGCAGAAATCGATAAGAGACTTTTTCAAAAAATGAAAATCATTCAGTATGTACATATTTTTCTACTTAAACTATGCAGTATAAATGTTTACTAACTTTGTACATAATAACATAATAAATAATTTACGTCATTCTTTACGATTTTTCCATTCATTTTAGGTTAATACCCGATCTCCGCGTTATCCGAGTTTTGCGGTATCCGAGGTATGCGCGGTCCCAATTACCTCGGATAATTGCGAGTCTACTGTACTTTAAAAGTCACTTGTCTGACAAACTGTGTTGTAAAATTGTTGTTTATCAAACAAACCAAAACAATGTGCTTTATTCCAAATGATGTAAGTAGATCTTCTTAAAATTAAAAATATTAGATTAAATATGTATGGAAATGTTTTGTCTATTGTTTCATATTGGAATTTATACTTATCTTTACTTCATAACAAATCAACACATATAAAACAAACTTGGAATCATGTAAACTTTGAAATTAAAATAGGACAAACAAACCACTGCACCCACTTTGTAGATACATTGTTACTAACTACGATTGAACAATACTGTTACGATTGAAACAGTAAGATGTATTACTATGCTCATGTCGGGAAAGTAAACCCACGGCAATATGGCTTTAGAATATATAAAACACAAATGTTGGTTAGTTTAAATAAATTAAAAGTGTTTTTTTTTTTTTTTTATTCATTCTTAAAGCCTCCTGAGCTGATATATATATAACAAATAATAAGGTTAACGTACCTTTTGTCGTCTTCAGCTACAAAATCCTATTTATTGGATAACCGGTTTCAGAGTAAAAACTCCATGTTCACATCCATTGTTCGTTGTCAAAAGTCACATTAAAAACATTATACAAAAATTAAATATTTACAAAAATAAAAATAATAAAACACATGATAACACTGCCGGTTGGTATGATAGATAGATCCGGATTAAGCGTGCAGCTGGAACGATGTTATCCAATGCTTATTTGACTTTAAACAATTTTATTTCTATCTGGCCGTCTGTCTTCTTACACTATTTGATCGGATTACAAATTTGAATCAACCAATGAAAGAAGACAGATGGCCAGATAGAAATAAAATTGTTCAAAGTCAAATAAGCATTGGATAACATCGTCCAGCTGCACACTTAATCCGGATCTAACCATCATACCAACCGGCAGTGTTATCATGTGTTTTATTATTTTTATTTTTGTAAATATTTAATTTTTGTATAATGTTTTTAATGTGACTTTTGACAATGTACAATGGATGTGAACATGAAGTTTTTACTCTGAAACCTGTTATCCAATAAATAGGATTTTGTAGCTGAAGACGACAAAAGGTACGTTAACCTTATTATTTGTTAAAAGTGTAGTGTACTATTCATTCAACTTAAATTGATTCTTTTGGGTATGTATTATATGATTACATATTAACGTTTTGTATGCTTATTAATGCCTAATTAGCATTTAATCAAATAACATACAGGACTGTATTGTTGACACAGTCAATTATTGTTGAAAATTATGATTAAAAATGTGTAGATTCCATTTCCTCTAAAAAAAAGGCTAATATTGTATAATTTAAAAAATAGCAAAGATAGTTGTGAGCCTCTGAAGAAAACAATGCTGCTTAGAAATTATTTTGGTCTTAAAGAGGAATAGTCCTCTTTTGAATTGAGTTAAAATTGAAAATGTTTCAGTTGCCTGGATGTGTTTTCTTTTCTTTATCCAAGTATTGGAATGACAGGGAGCTCTTGTTTAACAACATTGAATTCTTTATTTCTTTAGTCCATTCCAATTACTACCATTTTCAGTTAATGTAATCTTAAATCTGCAATTTAAAGCATGTTAAACACTCACAAAGATAATCTTAACAGTCTGCAAATAACCAATTTGTACATATTTATTATTCTTCTTGTTATTAAAGCCTAATAAGAGGGAGAGAATAAGTGAATAATTTATTGTCATAGACATTAAACAATATTTTAACAATCGTCATTCTTAATATTAAATACATTTAACTCATTGTAATAATTAATATATCATATTCGTTATATTGAGCTCCTGTGTAATCAATAAAAGATTGTTGCTTAGTAAATGATGGTTAATTTTTTAGTTTCTACCAGAAGGGTTCAACAGGTTCTCTTCACTCGATGAATGCAAGCAGCAAGTAAACCTAGTCATGCAAAAGGAAGTGCAAGACAAGAGAACAGAGTTAGAATCATGTGAATTCATTATAGAAAATTGCCTCTACCTGGTTTGGGCTCATCTGGACTTTTACATGCTTCAAGCCATTCCTAACAAAACCTTGGGGATTGATATATCAAAAGGCAAGTACTTACAGTCTCAAGTTGCATTCATTGCGGTTCTGCTACGGGGTGATTCTCATAAGGGGAGGGGTGTATCTGTTAGGCCACAGCTTGATATAGTAAAAGATTTCATGCAAAAGGGATGGCTATATTTCCAACAGAGATGCCATTTAAATGAAATTGAAGGCTAATCTAATGGTTTATAAGGTAATCCATTCTAAGTAGCTCAGGGACAGGGTGGTTGATAAGACAAACTATTTAAGGGTGTTCAAAATGAAAATAAATTTATTAAAAATAATTACATTATACTGAATGGCTTTAGTAAACCAATGAATACACACACATCTATAGGAGACAAAAGTTAGGCTACTTTTTAAAATTTGTCTATCTTCGTACATCAGCTTAGAGTGAAATACAAAATGACAGAGTACAGCAAGGCTGACTGAAGAGGGGGAGGATATGACAAACTGCCATGAGAATGAGAGAGAAAGATAAGGGAAGAGATAAGGTTTGTGGCAGATAATCTTTACCAGTACTGTGTATCAGTAACCGCTAAACTCATTTTGTCTGCTACAGGAAGTCTATTTCCTTTTTTTCTTATAGATGTGTATTATTGGTTAAACAGAATTTTTTTTTTTTTTTTTGCTGCTTTTTGAAAGTATATTTCAAGTTTCCTTTATTAAAATTAGTCTTTGAGAGACATTCTAAAAGCTTAATAGTCACATATGAATGTCTAGTCTAATTAGTGTAAAATTATTTAGCTAATTATATTGCTAAAATTTGTATACACTTTTTGTAGATAGGTCTTTAAAATCAAAATTTATTTTTGCTAATAATTTTATGTAATTTATCGTTAATATTAGAGCATCTTCAGATGTGACATCATTAGTAAAACCAAACTGGTCTTTAGTTATTAAATTATTTTTAAATAAATAATTCACCAATTACTTGCTTACATGTAAACGCTGATTCAATTGTGTTAGAACTCAAATCCTGGAAGGAAATCATCTATGCCCAATACACTAAACTCAACCCTTTGCTCGCTGAATTACATTGCAGCTAGCCAGAACATTTTAAGTTTGAAGCTACAATATACTGTATATACAAAAGATATTTTCTGATTTTGATTTAGGAAAAAATTATATAGACTCATCTACAGAAAGCCTAAAAAGGTCTCCAAAAATAGAGTTTGATATGGGAAAATATCTTGTATTCAAAATTCAGAGGCAACTTACTTATTCTCAACTAATTAGATTTATATAGAAACAAACAAACAAAAATATAGGCTGAGCGCTTTTTTATATTTTTGAATACAAACTAATAAGCCTGAATACATATCACTAAATCAGTCTG
The DNA here is from genome assembly GCA_035578905.1 of Stictocephala bisonia. Classification (NCBI taxonomy): domain Eukaryota; kingdom Metazoa; phylum Arthropoda; class Insecta; order Hemiptera; family Membracidae; genus Stictocephala; species Stictocephala bisonia. The sequence continues at coordinate 95,693 of JAQJVL010002133.1, forward strand.
GATAGTATTTGAGGTAGACCAAGGAGCACAGTTCATCCGCGTCACTTATTTCACGGTTCTCTACTGTATGAAGAAAAATATCTTCTTTGTCGTATTTATTGATCTGATTCTCTTGATATAAATTTATTGCTTCCTAAACTAGACTGCTTAGTAGTCACAGTTGTTAGTTGAAACCAATTTAAAACTTACTTAGGAAGCAGATCCAATGCAGCACGTTTGGTCCCTTGTTGTTTCTCATACTTAAAAAAATATTAGTAATATTCAATAAAGTTGTGGTCGCATGTTTCTTATGCAGATAACACAGCTTTAGTTTTTGAGGAATCAACGTGGAGTGGTGCATATCAGTAGGCTGCTCAGGAACTCATCACAGTTCAGCGAGGGATCAAACTTACCATGATTAATTGTTGGCGGTTTCTCTGCTAACTCGGGCGATCCGGACAGTCAAAGAGTTTCTTTGATCTGATTAGACCGTTTGGACAAAAGACTTAGTGTTACGTTTGGTAACAGACTTAGCTGAATGGCACTTGTTCAATGTGTTTTCTATTGCTATGCTTATGTTCAATCAATCTGGCAATAAGGTATTTAGTCTGAGGAGATACTCCAAACTCAATTGTAAATTCATTATAAATAACAGAAAAATGTATCATGAAATCAGCTTTGCAAAAATGAGTTTATTTTTCCACTAACATGTTTCAGTTATTCACCGTCTTAGATGCCCGCCAGTTGCTCATAAAAGTTTTACTTCTTTATAATTTAAAAGACACTTTTATATTCTACACAGATCCAATCATACATACACAACTAGAAATTGTTCCAACTTGCTCAACGTATAGCAAAATCTATATACTAAATAAATTCAACTTTCCTGATTCATATTCTGTATCAAAATATGCCAGGAAAGTTACAAATTTTTAATTTTCATAATCAAGTACATAAAAAAATGCGTTATTGGCTTGTCTGGGTTCCTTCAATATTTTTTTTTTTTTTGTACTTGTCGTTATTGTTTAGTTATTATTTTTAAGTTTTATTTTTTTTATATGTTTATTACTGTATAAGATACAAGAGGTTGTGAGTTTGCAAGTAATAAGATCAATGGATTAAGTAGTTCATTCATAGCTCCTGATTTTTGTTTTTTTTCTTTTTTTTCTTTTCACATATTTCATTTTCTTCAATTGCAAGGCTCATAACTTTAGTTGATAATCATTTATTACATTATCTTTTATTTGTCCTTTTAGCTGTATTTATAATACTGTTGTTACATTATAACAAAAAGCTTTTTTAATATGTTTACTATAAATTCATTTGTATTTACTTAGAGCTTAGTCTTATTATTCATTACTAGGACAGTCGTAGAGGTGTCAGCCAAAATGAGGAGTGAAAAATTGTAGATGAATAAGTGTAGTCATTGTTACTTACTAAGATACTAAGTGGTCAAGAGTGAAACCAAAAGTAGTAAAGTGTACTGTATTATGTGTAGGGCTGTGCGAGTAGTGATTTTTGAGTTTGAGTCAAGTAGTTGGCATTTTTTCGAGAATCAAGTATTTTCGAGCGAGTATTTAAAGAAGAATTTCCTGTTCACCCAAGGCAACTGTAAAAGGCAGACACCATCCTAAGCCTATGTTAAGTTTTTCCAGATTCGTAAATATATACATCTAAACTGAACACAATAATATTGATTTGTTGTTTGTAATTGTAACATTTGATAAATAAAACTTTTTACTTCCTGCCTTCCGATATTTTTATGTGGTATTGTTTAGTTTAACCTTTTTTCATAACTAATATGATGAAAGAAACTAAGAAAGTATATTATTAATGGAAACAACGTGAATTATAAAGATTTAATCTCTTCGCTCATATCACAGATCAGATTTTCTATGCAAGCCAATTATACTATTTCACAGCCGGCCGATATATTTATATGGTGGTTCAGTTGAAAGTGTACCACGAAAACGTAGCGAAGCTTGTTGGCAAAAGCGGCATCCAACCAAATTGATGCTGAAATTCAGGCGTCATCGCCAAATGCAGTCATTTGCTTTCAGAATTGCCTACTCTCAACAAAAAATTGATTGTGTACACACCAAGAAGAGTGGATCTGTATTCTGTGGGTATTTAATTCAGTAATAACATGGTTAAAACTAACCGGAAATCAAATTTAAAAATCCGGATGACAAAGACTAGTTGAATCAATTGATAATAATAACTAAGCAGGTTTACTAAAAATAAATTACAATCGGTAATGAAATGTGTGCAACTTGAAACTATTTTGATACATGAGGCTACTACACTGAACAACATATAAATAATTATTTCATAACGAGAAATTCATGGAAACCTGGCGTAATCGAATGAAATCCATAGACGTAGTCGGCTAATATAATAGGTCTAGCCGATATTGGCGACGAGATGCAGTCTGAAATATAAACTTGTGAATAAAAAAACAAGATGTCTGATAAGGCTTCGGTTCAGTAAAAATTATTTTCCGAATCTAAATTTGTCATATTTTGTTTAGAAAAAGTTTTCCAACATGTTTCTCCCTCTCTTGGGTTGATTCATGATTGTTTACAGTTTACATCGATGTCAATGTGAACAGGGAACCGTTTACACTCCAACTGTGTTATTGTCTAACCTAGTCAGGAAACCGTTCAACAAATTGACGGGAAAAAATATTGTATGTGCAAATATTACGCACAGTTTTGGCGATCTAAGGTGTTTACGGAATAATAATTAATAGACGTTCGCCACGGATATATATATTTATTTTTATTTGACGGAAAATAAATCAATATGTTATGTCACAAGCTGCTAGAACGCCATTACCATTTTTTATATGATACAATACGGTATTTTCTTACGTCAAATCATTGGACGATTCCCTGCTCAGATTAAAAAACAAAATAGACCTCACAAGAAATATACGATAATTTCATTTCCGAAAAAGAGCTGAACGGTTCCTTACACGTACGTATACTACAACCGAGATGAACTTTCACCTAGAAAAGATTGGAAGTTCGATTCTTGGGATGTAAAGTGACCCGTTCTCGGGCTCTTTTGATTGAACAGTATTATTGATATAAACGAAAATATGCATAATTTCCACGGTGCACAGATAGATTTGTATTGGTAACAGGTTTTTTGAGCATTTTGAACCGGATCTCTCGTCCCCTTTTTTGGGTCATAAAGACACTAACCAGTACTTCTGATTTATTCACTCTATTTTAGGTTATGTTACAAGAGACTATTAGACTCGGCAACCAATATGTGTGATCGCTACTATTTACAGCGATCGCTACCATCCCAGCTCTGTTGATCACATTGAACTGAACTAGTTCAAATCATAATGAACGAACTCTTTCACTACGTTGACTAGTTCATTTGACTGTCGTCGTGTACTACCTATTCTTAGGCGTATTGTTCAGTTCATAATTACGCGTACCAAACTGATAACGTATGATTAAGGATAAAATAAAACACAAACCTTTTTTATAAATAACTTATAAAAAACTGTTTACTCTTAAAACTAAATTAAGATGTAAATCTGATTTACATTCACAATATTTCGTGAAATACAACTACTCGCTCGAACTTCGAGTAGTTTTAGGAGCTTCGAGCCGAGTTCGAGTAGTAAAATACTCGAAGTGTCGAGTACTCACACACCCCTACTTTTAATTGAAAGTAACCTTAGCTGGGACAGTCATATTGACCACCTGATGGGAAAATTGAAGTACTACTGAATCCTAGGCCTAGTGCCCTAAAATTAACCTGTAAGGTTAAAACTATATAATGCCTAGTTAACTAATTTAAAAATCACCTACATTAAGGGACTTTACTCATAATGTACACCCCAAACTTCTCTAATAGTATCCACGTCAATGGTAGGCAACCATTGAGCAGTCGCCAAGTCGGGATTAAGAGGACAGCGATATAACCTATCGCCTACAATCTTCATAACACTTAATCCCCAAGTACTTTATTTACTTTTCTTTTTTTACTTTTTTTAAAAACTTAGTTGACATGGGCCTACAGGCCTGTGCGTCAACTTTATTCAAATAGTGAAGTACCGACTGTTGGCTCAGTGGGGATTCAAACCTTGGACCTTGCCCTCTGCAGTCTAAAGCCTTAGTCACTGAACCACTACGCCAGCCAGTAGCTGGGTTACAGCACTGCGCCAACTTTTTTACAATTTGTAAAAGTTTACAATTTTTTCTTATTTTCAACATGTACTATATAAGTTATTCTTAGGTCTTCGAGAGACTTTGGAACTCTGTCTTTGCACATAGGTCATTACCTAGTGAGGACCTTTTATTTTCCGTATTTAAAACTGTAAATTATTATCAATTGTAATGCAAATTACATTAATAATAGTATTATTATTTTTAAACTTAAATCGTTAATTTTTCATTATTTGGCTTTCATGTTTTTTTTTAATTTTGTTAGGAAGAGCAGCACAAATGGGTGAAATTACCTGGTGTGTGACCATTGAAGATGTAACCAAATTGAAGCAAGGTCTCATTTCAGTATTCAATGACACTTTCTGCAAAAACCTCATAGCAGTCACTCAGGTAGGTTTAGTTTTAAAATTGAATTGTTGTGTATGTTCATTTGTTGATCTGTGTCATCATTGTTCCATAATTTTTTAGTAAAGTTATGAGGGTAATAAGGTTTGAGTATATTGTGCTTCATGAAATAGAGTCATGAAATGGACTTTTTTTTTTCTGCCCTGAAGAAAGATACCTGCACTTCATTGAAGTAAACAATCAAGCTTTTTAGTAGAGTGATGGGTCAGTTCAAAAAACACGTGTCTCTGTCATCTAAACAACATTTTAATTCCTTCTCTGTCATCAAGGAATCTTAGACTTTACTATGCTGCTCTCAAATTTGAAAATATTTATTCTTTGACAGAGCCAAGGATAACATTACTCCTTAATTGTGTCAGTTACGAAAACACTACTCGTCTTTCACTTCCACCACTAATTTCTATTTAGTGTTTTAATGGATCAAATCAAGTTTACTACCATAAAACAAAATTGCATGGCAATCTTCCTGTTTACAATGATCGGTAACCCATAACCCATCCTTCAGTATCAACAAGAAATCATATACTACAATTTTATCAGTTTAAATTTTTAGATTATGTATTATTCTGTGCCTTTTCAGACAGTAGTATAGCCTGTATGTGATGTGATCTTGAATTTTAAATGTTTACTTGTCATAAACTTCAACTTCAACTTTGTTTTGCTGTCACAGACGAAAGAGCCTTTGGGCCATTTTTGTGGTAGTTCTTGTATTCGAGACTGGTATTTTTGGTATTGTAGATCTGTTTGATATTGGGGTTTGGCTGAATGTGGTGTTTGCAGGTTGTTAACTGGAGGCCTGAAGAAATTTGAAGCAATATTTAGGATATCATTGAGTGGTTGAAGGTCAAGATTATTCAGTAACAACAGTTATTTGTATTATGTGTGCTAGTTGGATTTTTATTGCATTGTGTTATAACCGTGGCTGATGAATGCTTCTGATATTGTGTGGTTAACATACTTCTATGGAGTTCTTCTTCTGTTTGGCTCTGAGGCATGACTGAACAGTATGGACCTCTTGTGTTGGAAAAAAACTGATAAAATTGGGATGTTTTGAGAGTTGTTAAATTTTATATGGATTCTAGTTGTTAGCTGCACATTTTCAGGGTAACGTGGAAAATTTTATTTCTGAATTTATATATTCTGAATTTATTTCTGAACTTTGCAATGTTCTTGAGCTGTAAGATAGTGAAATATTTTAGGTTTCCCAAGAAAAATGTTGAAGGATTCTATTCCAGATATCTAAATTAAAAAGATGTTGTTAACAAAGTGTAACAAATAAATCTTTATATTTCTTGATATGTGAGGAAGGAGTCTTATAGATGACAAATGAAGAGACTGGCGTATAAAGATACCATTATCAGACTAGAAGATATTTATTAAAATGGTCTATTTTGCTTTGCTAGATTAGTTAATGTAGAGCTTAATTGGATGGTCTGGATGAAGTGAAGGTGGATTTTTATAAGACAGTCTTCATATTTTGTTGTTTGTCAAGTCTCTCAGGATTTTCATAGAAATAATACTGCTTATGTAGATTGAAAATCCTGAGACACTTGAAACCAACAAAAAATCTCAAGACTGTTTTATGAAATTCAAACCTTTGTCAAACTGGGATCCACCTCCACTACATCCAGACCATCCAACTAAGCTCTACATAAACTAATCATACAAAGCAAAACTTACCCTTTTACTAAATATCTTCAGTCTGATAACTTAATCAAAACAGAAAGACTAGCTATACAATTACTGGAAAATTCAGGTCTATGATTTTATGAACGGATAGGGGATCAATCTCAGATGTATAATCGCCAAACATTACAAACGTGAGGCATATACACAACTGTTAAACACAACAACCTAATTAACTCACTGGCAAGAATCCCACATTAATTTTAGTTGAATAGTATATTTCATAACAAGAGTGGAAAATGGGGTTTTGCATGTTCGAGACCATGTTTGAAGTGCGAGACTTGTCGAGCACTTCAAATGGTCGAGAACATTACAAAACACTTTCACTCGAGTTTTGAACGATACTTTTCACTACACTACGGAATAAAAACTCATTTTTGGAATGTTAACTGTTTATTAAATTAGAAACATGTTTTAAAAACAGGTGTTGTTGACGGTGGAAAATTTTCGGTTGTAAACAATGTTACTTTCGGTAGTAAACAATAGACAGCTGTTGAAAATATGATGTTTCGCAGGTTGTAAACATAACGAAAACAGCTGAACTCATAGTAGTGTAGTGAAAAACTAATTTGATGATTAGAACAATTATCTCAACATCAAAACACTGCAATGAAACTAAATCTTTTGACAAAAAATGAAGCAACCGCCCACAGTTTTAATTTTACCTAAAACTTTAAAACTTTGTCACCACCCAGAAACTAAACTGATGTAAATTGTAATTCCATTACTGAAATAATTTATGCGTTTCTCAATTACTATTTGCAGATCCTTTTGTGTGAGAACTATCCTTTTATATCAAAGACACCAACAACTCACGTACCCCTACTACTGGACAATTATTGTTACCATTGATGTTACTTCACTCTAAACTAACATCTTCCACACACATGGATCAGCAGCTTTGGAACACTTCCTCGACCAACATCTGAAAAACTCACTTCCTTTCACATTATTTCTCAATCAGCTAACAAGATTCATTCTCAGAAACATAACTTTCAATTTTAAGGCAAGAACCGTCTCCAGATAAAAGGAACAACAGTCGGCTCCATTATAAGCCAATCTCTTTATGCATCTTTAGAAAAATCCTTCCTCCAACAACAAGAAAATGCAGATTTTTTTGTTTTGCTCTATTGACAAGATCTTTTTAAATTGGACATATGTTATGATTCTCTCAACACATTCCAAGAAACCCTACCCTTACAATGCAAGAATATACTCTTAGAAATAATCTTTTAGACATTAACCTGAAAGTTGAAAATGTATGGCTAAAAACTGGAATCCAAATAAAACCTACCAACTCTCAAAACATCTCCACTTCTACAGATCTCATCCAGCCAACAGAGAACCATTATGTAGCCAAGCATTAGAATCAAACATACAATACATATCAGTTCAAAATAAAATTAACTCCATAAATCTATGAATATAAAAGACAAACACTGACTGATTACATATTCTAAAAAAAAACTAAGAATTTGGCGCATGAAACTTGGCACAAAAATACTTTATTAACTCTACGTGTACTAAGGAAATATTTTGAAATATTTTTTCTTAAAGAGCCAAAATAAGATAGATATATCCAGATTCCGGCCAATCAGAGCCTTTATTGCCATTCACCATATGAAAGAGAGACCTTAGGTCAGTGCAACTTGACATAAGAGGTATTTTTTGAACAATGTAAGCGTGTAGTGTGAAGAAAAATGACAAAATTACACAAGGGAGGTAAAAAGCTAACGAGTGACGGGGTTGGCAAGCAAAGCATGCAGGGTTGTCCAGTTTAATTAAAAAGTTTCATCAGCCAGGATTATACAAAAAAATCTGGTAGAAGACCAAATCTGAACATCCAAACAAATAATACCACACCAGGCCTCCACATGTACAAGATTTCATAAAAACCCCTCCAACCACCACCTCAACATCAAACAGATTCTTCTAATACAATACCAAAAATACGATTACAACGACCACAAAACCCACAATGGTCTTTCCTCTATAACAGCAAAAACACATAAGACTTCTCTAAGTTTCATTGGTAGTTATGACAACAACTTTTTATTCACAGTCACAACATTTTCAACACCGTCAACATAATTTATAAACCTAAGTGGTAACATTGTCCAGCACAGTATGTCTTAAATAAACCATTTCCACACTAGATCGAATGGTCACTGTAAAAAGATAAAATAAAATAATTACAAAGATCTAAAATAGTGAAATTTTACTATGATCAATATCCAACACTTTGTTATACTCTCTACATGGAGAAGATACATTTTTTAAATAAGGATTATTATATATTGAAATGACATTTTGTTGCAGGATGTGGGCAGTTGTGAAAAAGGGTTCGTAGAAGCTCTTATTAGACGGATAAAGAAGTTAATTCAGTTTGTTCCAAGTAAATAAGCAGCCTGTTCACTGCATTTTCTTTATTTAAATTCATAATCAATAGAAATAAGGTGTGATGTAAATAAATTTGGATCCATTTTTTTACTTCTGTTCCCATTTTTTAAGCATATTTTCCTTTTTCTACTTCCTCTCTTAAGGTCACAATCAAACACTGATGTGCTGAGATTTAAAAAAGATGAAAAACAGTATGTTAAATTTAAGTTTAAAACCTACATAAAACTATTAAAATATATTTTCTACCTTCAGAATTTATAATAACATATCAACACATGTCTGGCTTAAAATTAAAATCCTGAAGGCTAATTTCGAAGTGTTGGCACCTGGTTTGAAATAAAGTTTTACAAATACGTAAGTGTAAAGGTTATACTTCAAACAGTTTTTCAGAAATTTATTTTTATTGAAAAAGACCGAAATTAAGCTTGATTTAAAAAAAAAATAAGAGCTTTGTTTGGTTACTTAAATTTGACAAAGGATTTTTTTTATTTGCCTTGTGTAACATTTATCTACCTGTGTACGTTTATCACTCTGTTTATCTACCAACATGTAATTTACTAATTACATGAAATTTAATACAAAGTACTGTACAGTTTTTTTACTACATCAAACTTCCTTCTGTTTTCTAAGGATTTCTTCTGTTTCTTTTACTATTTTCTAAAGTCTTTTCTCCTAATGTCATTCCTAAAAGTGCTCAGCTGCAACGGCGGCTCATTAGCTAAGGAGTGAAGATTCAATGCTGACAGTCAGTACATCACTTGAATAACTTTCACAGTGATGTACCGACAATTTTTACTGCAATTTGGGAGCCATCCTTCTTATGTTTCCACTAAATCTGCAAATCTAATTTCTACGAAGGCTTTTATGTCCTTGATCAATGAAAGTAACTAAAAATTTATTTAAGTAAAACATATAGGCTACTAAAATAAAAATTATAGTTTATTTTTTATTTACAAAATATTACTTATTTGTATGCGTTTGAATATCAGAGGAAGCGATTGTTATAAAAGAAATGTTACAATTTATTGACCTGGTCCAGACAAGGATTTGTCCATAAACTTTTTCTTAGAAAAGCAGAGCCACCACTTAGAGGGTTTGCCATCTTCTGCACAAAATACCTTCTCACAGATTCGAACTCCTGTTTCTTGTCTCAGTTGCTGCAAGTATTGGCGCATTACATCTGAAAGTAAATAAAATATTACATTACGGAAATAACTAATTTAATTAAGAGCAAAAAATGAAAATGTTCTCTTCCCTGTAGATATGATAAGAGTGTTTCAAGACAAACTAAAGAGAGTAATTGCACTCTGAAACCATATCCTGTGGACTTCTGCAAGCTTCAAATATCATTTATTGTAAACAATCTATGAAAACATCATAAGTCATAACACCAATAATAATAATAATAACATTATAATACTCTACATGGAACCTATCTTTATAGGACGTTGACTTCAGATGTGATCATTCTAGTTCTGATAGCAATATAATCGTCAATGTTTTGAGTATATGTTGTTAGAAATTGGGATAAGTGACACTTTGCACAATGTAAAAGCACGTAACCACCTGACCACAAGTCTGGTGGTATTGGCCCACCCACCCAATTATACAGTGGTAATTATATCACGTAAAGTATCACTGATCCCAATTTTCAACAACAAATGCTCAAAACTGATAACTAAACAAAAGAGGATATCAGCCATTTAAAATTCTAGACAGACAACAGCATTATGTTAAAATAGCTATGTACTGTTCAATTTCCTAAATTCTATTCTTATTGTTTACTAAACCAGAAAAATTGTTGTTAAAGTAAATTGTTAGGTTAGGCCTACTGACCTCTCAGTCAGGCCATTGTCTTCACACTAGTGATGCAAGACTGCGAGACGGCCTTTTTAGAAATATCTGTATACAATTATTATTTTACTATTTACTCTTACCAAAAAAAATTTTTTAAGTTAATAAATAATCTTAATTATTACAATCTGATGAATTTGACGATAAATTTATGAAACTAAGGATATTACCATATTACCACGCAATTTGGTTGCTCTACAAATATTAAACATAATATTCAAACTGTCTAATTAATTGCTTTATTTCAACTTTCTTATTTTGTGTATTGAGTTTGAATGTAAGGAACAAAAATAATAATATATTTAAAAAGGCCTTTTAAAATATTTTAATTTATAACGGTGTGTTTCTATCTTATTATTTTGGTAAACATCTTTAGGCTACATTCTACAGGTTAAAGATGATATTTTTTGCCATTGGAACCATAATATGCAGAAAGTCTGATACGGTGTGCCCATTCTGCTTTGGGGCTCAAAAACTTAACATAAAGCGGAAACTATATAGGATTAAAAACAAGTTATAACTTGCAAACGCATGCACAGTGGGTTGTTATTTTGAACGTCGGCATAAACAAATGCGAGAAGCGAGAGAATCATTTCGATTGTAGAAACAATCTATAACATAAACGTTTTGATTGTTAAAACATCGCACAACATTACTTTACACAGTTTGTGTGAAACGGTAATGCCCACTCTTGATTGAAATGATGTCCAATTTTAATGATGTCAATTCAATTCATGACCACAATACAAGACAAAAGCAAGTCTTGTGAAACCCAGTACTAGACTGAATAAGTGTTTTAATAGTTTTTAAGTATCAACAAGTTTTGCCGTACAATAAACTGCCAATTTCCGTTAAGTCACTTCCTTGTAATAAATATAGTTATACTATAGCTAAGTGGCTTAAAAATAAAGTATTCTATACTATTGAAGAGTATATGAACTGTGATATGTTGGACTTGACAACTTAATTTTGTTTTTAACTTATTGACGATGCCTACTGTAACCTGTCCACTTAATGGAAAATAAAATTCTTGAAATAAGTATAAAGTGGTATGTCAGTCAAGCATCCAAGTTGTTAAGTTGTTTAACTTGTTCAAAGAGGGACGGGCAAAAAGAGACTGAAAATGTTTCTCATAAAGGGCAACAGTCAATGCCAACAATAGATGAACAATGTGTATTTCACTGTTTTTTAATATTAGAAAATAAAATAAAAATTGTATATTGTATAGTGCAGGGTTAGGACTAGATAGTCTTATCTCACTACCTCCTAATCTTTAATTGGATGGTGAACATGAGAAGCCTGTCGGCTAAAAATGTGTGTGAAAGTAAAATTAGCACAAAAATAAATAGATTTTACAAGAAACATTTTTGTATAAGGTAAGTTTTTTGAAAGATATTGCCCAAGAATATTATGCCTCACCCATACTGCCACTGTATTCAAAATTGTTTTTGGGTAAATATGAGATATCTGTGTAGGAACATGAATCCTATTCTACAAACCTTACTCAGTGACTTTTCTTTTTCCAAAGTGAAATCTGAACAGAAAGGGACAATTTGAGTGAAATGAAGTGTGACAAGAAGTAACAAAGCCATAAACAAAAAAAACTTCAAATAAGTGTACCGAAGGGTATAGTGATAAAATCATAAAGGTATATGTTTACTTAAACCCGGTTATTTTTGACCAAACTTTGTACACCAAATGTTGTAGTGGTGCTTTGTTTGTTGTATTTAGACTTGTTCACCTTCAATTTTTTGTGTATTGACCAACATTGACCAGTTCATCTGAGGTGGAACTGGTTAGGTATTGACTATTCTGCATTTCATACAATTGTTTCTAACTTGTTTCACAGTTGTCCATAAGTTTAGTACCCAAAACCTTTTCTTGTTTCACTGATTTCAACATCTTGACGAAAACATTTTTCATGGAGCATTTTTATCAACTGTTTTGTTGTGTCATTACTTCCGTGTAGAATAATTGGCTGTTTTTGATCTGAACTGAATTCAGGAGAATAATTTATTCTGGAAGGCATTCTTATTATATTGCATTCATCCAGAAAAGGCGACTAGTTATTTAAATGACTGGACTTTGGTAAGAGCTTTCCTTTTATTAAAAGATAATATTCTTCATGGAAGCTTTCAATTTGTGAAATTTTGAAAAGATAATTTTCTGCATTCCTGATGTCTTTCGGATTAAGTCCAGAAATTTTTTCGTATGGAACTTTTTTAACTTTGAGTCTTATTTCTTTAGGTGTGTCGATGCGCCTCCTTAAGATTTCAACATATTTAAAAATCAATCCTAGAACTGTTGTTAATCTGTCCCTTAAAGAAAATTTCCTAACTTCAATTATGTTATGTTCATTCAAGTGTATTTTAGTAAAACCCTTTTTGTTCTTTTGACTGTCAGTTGATTTTCAAGTTAGTGGTTGTTCAGGCCAATGACTACTATTGAGTGATAAAAAACTTTGTCCATAAAACCATTCTCTAGGTATTGTTGAATTTCTTAATTGTTTCCTTCTTGTTGCAATATCAGCAGAATTATCCTTGGATGGGACCCATTTCCACTCCTCAGAGTCAGACAGTTCTTGAATTTCACCTATCCTATTTGAGACAGATTGTTGATAATTGTTAGAATATGACCTGATCCAGTGAAGGACAGTAACTGAATCAGACCAGAATGTTCGATGTAATATAGGAACATCAATGTCACTTTGAATTTTGTTTTAGCAATCCTGCATCCGAGAACTGCTGCTTGAAGTTCCATTCTTGGTATGGTGAGACTATTAAATGGAGCTACTTTGGCCCGTGCCATAACTTATGCAGTTTCAATTAATTCACCACGTCCAATAAGTTAGTAAGCAGCTGAGGCAAAAGCTTCCTGGCTAGCATCAACAAAAATGTTAAGTTCTACACCCTCCTGAATCAAATTGTTAAAGTAGCAATGTTGGATTTTAATAAACTGAAGATTGTGAACTTCCTCTAACCAATATCTCCACTGATTACAAACTTCATCTGGCAGAACTTCTTCCCATCCAAGTTTATACGCCAAATATCCTGGATCAATTATCTTCCTTTAACAGTAGTTGGAGTCACTAATCCTAGTGGATCAAAAATAGACATTGCAGCTCTAAGAACTTCAAGCTTTGTTGGGTATTGCAGTTCAGTTATTTATTTATTTATTTATTTATTTTACATTTGTCACAAACACCTTAAAACAGAACAACTGTGATAGGTAGATGACTTGTCAATAGTACATTACAAGATCAGCATAATTACACAAAGAATTTCAACACAAATAATATACCTTATGTTACAAAGTTAGCAAAACGTCAATAGCTATGAGCAAAAATAGTAATTTAGGACATATGTCAATAATTAGTCATAGTTAATGTATAGATCACAAGTTAGCTGTCACGTACTCTTCAACATCATAAAATAAGTGTGTGCTTATATATTCGTACAGGCGCTTGCGAAAGGGTGCCAATTCATGAATATTTTGCAATTCTTGAGGAAGACAATTATATAATTTAATGCACGAATAGTAGGGAGATTTTTCAAAGAAAGCTGTGCGGTGGATCGGATATTGCAAAATAGAGGTGTGTCTTGTTGAATAGGAGTGAATGTGGTTCTTTTTAAAAAATAGATTATAGTGAGATTTTACGTACAGGAGACTCTGATAGATATATATTGAGGGTAGAGGAAATATTTTAAGTTTCTTGAACAGTTCTCTGCAAGGGTGATTAAAAGGAGATTTAGTTATTAACCTAATTATTTTTTTCTGCATTCTGAAGACTCTCACTGAATCAGAGGAACCTCCCCAAAAAATGATCCCATATGAAACAATGGAATGAACGTAAGCAAAGTAGACTTGTTTTAGGGTGAATAGGTCAACAACACGTGAAAGTGTTAAGATAGCATAATGGGCCTTGCTTAGTCTAGAGAGTAATTTGTTAATATGCTGACGGAATGTAAGACAAGAGTCAATTTCAATGCCTAAGAATTTAGCTGATGGAACTATGTTGTATTGAGGCAGATAAAGTGTTGTCTTAATTTGGGGGCAGGATCTGTTATTGATGTGGAAATTTATAAACTGTGTTTTATTAGAATTTAAATGGAGGCCATTTGCAGAAAACCATTTGTTTAAGAGATTTAATTCCTCAGACAGGTGTTTTGAAAGAATACTCCCATTTTTATCTGAAACAACCATTGAGGTGTCGTCAGCATAAAGAAATGTTTTCCCCCTAGATGTAATTTCGGGGAGATCATTCACAAAAATTAGGAAGAGTAGCGGCCCCAAAATTGAACCCTGAGGCACCCCTTCATGCACCCTACAAAACCCACTTTTGACAGAATCAATCGCAACACACTGTTTACGATTTATTAAATAGGAGGCAAACCAATTTAGTGCAACGTCCCGGATACCATAGCACCATAACTTTCCAATCAGGACGTCGTGATTAACGGAATCAAACGCCTTGGACAGGTCGCAAAAAACACCAACAGTGCACAGCGACCCATCCACGGCGTCCGACACTGCCGATAAAAGCTCGAAGATAGCATCAGTTGTTGTTTTACCTTTTAAGAACCCAAATTGATGGTGGTGAAAGATGTTGTTTTTTTCAAGAAAGTTGTAAAGTCTGTCAAAAACAACTCGCTCAAAAACCTTAGAAAAATTAATTTCAATTAGTTAATTTCAAATTTATCAATTATAGTTAATCAAAACCTTAGTTAATTTCAATTTATCACAATATTGGTGAAAGACAAGTATGTCTGATTCTGCATCCCACCACATTCCAAGAACGCGCTCAGTAGGTAAGTTTTTTTCACTTAGCCGTTTGACTGAACTTGCCTTTAAATCTTCGAGTAATTCTTGAATAACTGATTTGGAATTCGACAGCCAGTTACAAATCTGGAATCCACCAACCTTGTGAATTTCTATAATTTCACGAATCCTCTTTTTTGCATCTTCTTTCATGTTAGTGGAGTCAAGTAGGTCATCCATGTATTCTTTAGTGAGAAATGATTGACTTGCTTCAGGGAAAATTGACAAATACTTATTTGCGTTCAAATTTACTACATAGAGAGCAGTGCTTAGTGAACAGTTGAGCCGAATGTCATAGCTTTCATCACATAGATATCGACTTCTATAGTTTGTTCATTTCACCATAGAAATATTTGAGAATCAACGTCTTCCTTCCTAGTACGTATTTGATAAAACATTTCCCTTATGTCACCAACAATTCCAATTTCTCTCATTCTAAATTTTAAAAGTACTGAAGGTAATAGAGTTTAGATAGTCAGGTCTATTCAACAGTGCATCATTAAATGACATGCCATGAGATTTTGCTGCAGCGTCAAACACTAGTCATAATTTGTCTGGCTTGTTTGGGTTAACAACACCAAAATGTGGCAGATAGAATGTCCTGTCAGTCAAATTACTCGCCTCTTCATTTCCAAGCTTCCACACGTAACCTTTATTTACATATTCTGTAATCTTTTTGGAATATTGAGCTCTGAATAGAGGTTTCTTTTCCATCTTCTTTTCAATGTATGTCAACCTGTTCAATGCATTACCGTAGCTAGGGGTAAATTTGAAATCATCAGATTTCCACAATAGACCAGCCTAATAATGATCTCTGACTTTCTATGTTAAGCTTTCAAGAATGTTAAGTGCTCGTTCTTCTTATGATGATTTTTTTCTCTCAGATTGATCGCCATAGCTATCGATTTAAAATGTTGCCTTAATCATTTCATGTAGGTCATCTTGTTCGAATGAAGTTAAGGTAAACTCATTGTCAGTACATCCTTTATGTTGAGAGCACTTTCCGTGCAATGTCCAACCTGAGTAACTCCATGACAGAACATGAGAGTTAGTAGGTCCTTCAATTATTTTTCTTGCTAAAATAAGATAGCAATTATCTTGACCAATTAGAATTGTTGGTCTGGCACTTATTGATGGCAAAGGTTGGTCAAATGAACTTAAATGGGGCCAACTTCTTCTCAACTTGACTGTATCAATATTTTGTAGGGGTAGTTGTAAGTTTGACTTGTTCAGACTTTGTTCATTAAAAATATTTCCTCTTCATAGTGACCTTTTATTTTTAGACAGACTTTCGTGATAAGTGATCGACATTTTTATTGGCGTTTGACCAATAAGTTACAAGGGGTTTTGTATCATCTTCAAGCCCGAGTTTGTCTGCCGTATGCGAGTCAAGAAGAGTTACTGTTGAACCATCATCGAGAAATGCATATATATCAATGTGACAGGCAGGACCATAGAGTGTGACAGGACAAACACTAAGTAGTATACGTTTAGAGACGTTTTCTTTGTTATGGTTACTGATAATCTCTTTTTTATTTTCAATTATAGTGTTGTCAGTGTGAAGAAAATGATGATGAAATAATTTACAATCATTTATACTGCAGATCTTTTTAGTTTTGCAATACTTTAGGATCGATAGTACAACTTCTACCTGCTTAGTTGTCAGTTGCAAAACATTTACAAGAAGGTAATTCTCGTCATTAGTATAACAATTAATTATGCCGATTACTTTACCCCTGCCAAAACAAGTAAACGACTGTCACGCTCTATCATACACGTACAATGGTATTGACCCGCCCACCCACCCCTACACGTACAATGGTATTTACCCGCCCGCCAACCCAAACTCGTACAATGGTATTTATCCGCCCGGCCACCCCTACACGTATAAAGGTTTTTACGTACAAAGGAGATTGATGTCGTCTAAACCAAAAGAAACACAACCTTTTCTCAGAAACCATCGCATAGATACATCATCTTTTCAAAGTCAACTACATTTTTCACTCTCATGATCTCTACTACAAAATGTACAGTGTGATGTCTCTTCTTTTATAGCACTTGTGTACACATGTCTAAAATCATTTTTTGTTTTTGGCGATTACTTTCCAAAGGACGGAAATAAATACTCATCATAGAGCTGTGTTCCTCTAGCCAGTTCGAAAAATCTTTGAGGTCAGACTTTGTTAAGTTAATATTCCATATATGTTGTGCCCAACTGTACTTGAGATTGTACGGAAGTTTCCCAAGCAGCTCACTCAAAGAAGAGGATTAGTCATATAGTTTTCCATGTTAAGAGATTCAGCTGTTACTGTAAAGTTTAAGACATTAGTTGAGAATTCTATACGTCGTCTTCCTTGTCAGGAAGAATTGTTTTTGTCTTTTGTAACATTGACTCTATTATAAATTCCGTCTACCAAATCTCATTTGCAGTGTCTTAATTATTGCATACACATTTTTGCCTGACACAAAAAACGGTTTAACCATCTTAAATGCATCACCCTCCAGACAGCTTTTAAGCCTTGCAAGGTTGTCATCCTCGCTAAAGGAAACCGTTGACTTTTCAAAGGCAGAGTAAAACATGGGCCACTCATCAGGCTTATCACTAAATGTAAGGAGGTTTTTATAAGGTAGATATTTTTTGGAAGGGTCACATTGCCAAGGCTGCAACACTTTTTCAAATGAGTCGGCTATTCTCTGTACAGTCGTTACAGCAACTGACATAGACATTTGAACTGTTGGTTCATTTTTATTTTCTAGCCATATTTTCACCTTGCTTCTGAAATATTGCTCCTTTCCAATGTTTATTCTTACCTTTGATATAGATGAAGCATGGATGCCACATTTGGACTCACTTTCCAGTGCAACTCTTACCTCCAGCAGATGTTTTTTACGCTCTAACTCCCTTTCCTCCTTCTGCCGCTCCAGCTCTCTCACCTCTCTCTCTTTCTGCTCTTCCTGACGTTCCAGCTCCATCTCCTCAAATTATCTTTCCAATTTGTTGAATTCCTCCTACTTTCATTAGGTGAATATCGAATAGGTGGTCTGCATTGTCTTTGAGATTTTCTTAGAGACATTGTTAAGTCATGTTTCGGCACCAAAAATGTTAATTAAAATGACAGAGACAACCTTTTAATAGGAACACTTCTTTAATAATGATTCACAAAATATAATGTTTTTGTTAACATCTGTACAGTATTAAATAGAAATAATATTAATTAATAAATCATGTGGTCAGTCAAAGATAAATAGTTTTTAATTAGCATAATACGTGTTGGTACATATACAGTACAAGTAAACGTCACAAAACACAAATTTATTACAATATAAGCACAAAATTCACAAATATATTACAATACAAGTACAAAATGCCCAAATATTATGGTGAGCGTGGTTCACCGAAATCGATCACCATAATATTTGTGCATTTTGTACTTGTATTGTAATATTGTTGTGCTTATATTGTAATAAATTTGTTTTGTGTAACGTTTACTTATACTGCAGTCAAAGATATGTAAAATATAAGTTAACTCATAGTTTTTTAAAATGTGCTCAGAATTCTACAATACTATAAAGGTACCTCAACTGTCCCATAACTAAGAAAATGTTTTCGTATTTTTCAATGCCTGTTATGGAAAAAGAACACTTAAAAACATTTTCCAAGTTATGCATTGGTCTCCATTCATAACACTGTTCAGACAGACCCCAAAGTCCAATTTGCGCTATTCAATTTCTTTTACCAAGACCTTTATAAACAGGGTTGACGTCTTGGGGGTTTGCATTTGAAAATTTTTAGTTGCCCCCACAAAATCAAATTTTTGTTTTTTGTAGGCCCAATAGCTCCATGCATAAAAAGGTTCATTTATTGCCTTATTAACATGTTACGAGGCAATCGGAGTGTCTACAGACTTTTTACTAACCATGCATATTAGGGCATACAGCTTAAATGTTATATCAATCAATGGTGAGTTACCTGCTTCAGTGGCATTTTGTGGTTTCGCATAAACTGAGTTGAGAGGGAAACTTGATTCTCCTGGTATATCAAACTTGGAAATTGCTAGTGCATACATTTCTTGAAGCCCTTGATTCTTGTTATTGCATTTCTGTAATCGCTTCAAGCACTCTGTAATATAGAGTGTAATATAAATAAGCACTCGGTCTGCTTCACTCTGGAAAATTAGAGTATGAAAATTAATTGCACTGAAATAAAATTAAGTGGCAGAACTTTAAAATGATATAACAATTACATAAAGTCAGCATTAGTGGCACAGTGCTGTAACCCAGCTACTAGGGGACAAAGTGTTAAGGAGATATTAGGTGATAGGTTCTATGCTCGGTCCTCATAATACAACACAGTTTCTGCTCAATTGTTTCCTTCGACACGGAAGTCTGGGGTGTCCATGTTGGATGATAAGTCAAGTTTCAGATGTTGTGTAGGGAAGAGAACTGAGTGTCAGGCTTGTCAGTTAGCTGAAAATCAGACCAACTTTATGTGGCTCGGATTCCACGTATCTTAGTTACCCTGGCTATTGGGCTATTAATAAATTCCTATTTCTCAGGAACAGTCGACCTTAAATTGTAACAATGACTAGACTCGTTTGCCCCTCATATTCGCCCACATGTTGACGATCAACGTCTTAGTATTGAATGAATATAAAATATATTAATTGCAAAACTTGCAGTTTTCTCCTTAACCTACATTCATATAATAACTTTTCCGGTTGTAGCCTACAGAGTAGTGCTCAGATTCTTCACAAGACCGTACAATTAACATTGACAATCATAAAAATATTTTTTTTTAATTATTATTTAGATGGTGATCTTCAAGATACGAGGGAATATGGGTTTTAAATTAGTGTAAATAAGTGAATGTAGTGTACCAAATATAACAACATTAAACATTGTAGGCATTCCTAAACAATACCAATTAGCACTACATGACAATTAAGTAAAGAACAATTTTTTCTCAAAACTCATGGAGTACTTTGATATTTTTTTTTTCTTTTTATAAAGAGTTGCTTACCTAAACCACAGCTATTGAAACTAAAATAGAAAAACAGACAATAATTTAATTCTAAAAATGTAAAAACACAGACAAAATATCAATAAAATACTACAACACTTCAAACTCCATTGGATCCCTACTAACCGCAACAAATATTTCTGCAATTAAATTGTTTTTTGTAATTACTATCCTAATTTACGGCGATTTATTTAAATTACCTTTATTTCATAGTTTCTGAAGAAGACATTTGCTTTAAAATAATATATTGCTTCATCAATAATATCTGTGTCTTTTGAAGTCATGATGGGTGCTGGTCCTCGGAACTGAGTCTTGAAAGGCAGCACAGCCATATTGCCGATGATTCCATCATGAGAAGTAAAGCTCGAATGATAGGCCTAAAATAATAATAATGTATTGCATAGGCCTTAGTCAAATGCACACCCTTGCATTATTTTATTAACATCTCCAATTTTTATGCACACTAAAATTATTCATATCTTGTTAGCCCTACATTATTTTATCAATGTTTTTTGTATAATACTTATGAAATCAATAAATAAATTGTGAAATTACAGAAAACCTACACATTCTACTATTTGAACTAGAGAAACAAGAAGACTGTTCGCTGAAATAGGTCCCATTAAGCTGGTTTTCCTATTTGGCCAGCAGTCTACCCCTCTTTATCCTTCTCTCTGTCTTTCTCCAGCACACACTGCTGAAGTGACTATAATAGCTAAGCTAATAGTACCCCAACAGTCGTCTGAGCACATACAATTAGACTCAATTAGAACAGCCAGCATTAAGACTTAGCAAAGTCTTTAAAAGCCATAGATATATGAAGATAAGATTATAAATAATAGTTTGCCAGCTCCTCAGAATCTTGATTGTAAACATTTTAAAATAGCAATTACAAATTTTTTTAATAAAGCTCTTTATACACTAGAGAAATATTTTGTTAATGTACACGAAATTTTTAAATAATATTGTAAATATTTCTCAATATGTATCTTAGTTAGTAAGTTGACTTGGCCTGTTATTTGTATTAAGTTTAACGACATTAAACATATTTTTAATTTGAGTTTTTTTCTTTTTTACTACATATGGTACTTTTATACTTGAATTTGTGAATGTCTATTTTTTTAAATTGTAAACCATACAAGCTAAGCTTTAAAAAAGCAGGACAGGCCAAAAATGTAGCCCAAGAAATATGTTATGTTGGAAAATCTTAATGAAGATGGTTCAAAGGTAGTCAGATGATATGTAACTAATTTAACTTCCAAATAGTTAACTCTTGAATTTTTGTTTAGATATTATCAATATCCAAATTTCAAATTCATTTATAGTCCAGAAAAAAAACCGTAGTTTAACATGAATGAATTCATTATATTCTGTTAGATCAGCACTAGTAGTGCACTGCTGTAACCCAGCTACTAGGGAACAAAGTGTTGTGGAGATTGTATGTGATGGCTTCTATGTTCGGTCCTCTTAATACTGATGGTTGCCATCAGGATAGACAAACAAATTAAAATACTAATGTAAAAATTATAACATTTCATGGATGATTATTGCTTGTCATAATCAAGTTTCATGAATTTGTTATCTTCAAGGATTACGACGTGACTTAAACTCATTTCCAACATTCCAGATATGAGGAAAGAAGTATTTTTTGTGAAGACTAAATTTTTAGAGCCTAACTGTTGTTTAAAATATTATTATTGATACTGCAATAAAATTTGGACTCAATCAGAGAACAGACTTTTTACTCAAACAATTTTTACTTTGGCATGTCGATTGAAACACAAAAACTTTTTCATTTTCTTGTTATTGGAGTGAAAATTATTGTTTATTATGCAGTTTCTTGCCACCTACCAATATGTGAAAACTTTGCCTGAAATAGGTCAAGAATTGGCTATATTTCCACAAGATATGCTTTTTATTCTATGGAAATCACATGTTTTAGCAAAAAAAACTTGAAAATAACAATCTCACAACTTTAGGTATTTTTGGCAGATTGCTGTTGAAAAATTATATTTTAAACATATTCTTTTTATTTCATGTGTTTTTTTGCGCTGAATATGAATTTGCAAACTATTTTGGTCTATAACAATTATTTCTCAACACATCACGGAAGAACTACTTTCTTGGCAAAACGTGATTATGAAATGAAATGAAAAACGACTTTATTTTTAAGGCGAGGTTAGGACTGGACAGTCCTCTCTACCACCTAACCTTATCACAAATAACAAAACTTATCATAAAAATAACACAAAAAATTACTATTAATACAATATAAACCATTTGCAACAATTCCGTAATCAACAATAAAAAAAACAAAACTCGACATATCAAACATAAAAAATAACTATATAACTAACAAATGAATATCTACACAAAATAATACAAATCTTCAAAAACACAATCATCCATCACTCATACATACCACCCGCAAACCATGACCACCAAACGCACCCGCCCGCTCCGTCTACAGGTCCCGCAAAAATAGGTTCTTTAGCTCCGCCCCGAAGCAAGGGCCTTGCCTATAATTTTGATATTGTCAGGAAGCATATTCCATAATCGTCACCTAGATACAGTAAAAGATCTATTGTACAGGGCAGTGTGGTGAATTGGGACTGATAGTAAAAGGGCTCCCTGACGAGTATTTCTAATGCTTATTTCAGAAATGAACTTGAAACGCTCAGACAGATAGCTTGGAGTTCTGTAATTTAAAACCTTATGAAGAAGAGTAAGTACGTGATAATCTCGAAGCTGTTTCAACTTCAAAACAGATATTTGGCGAAAAAATGGTGTAACATGATCCTCACGACGTAAGCTAAAAATAAATTTAATGCAGTAATTTTGTGCCATTTGAAGTTTGTCCGAGAGCTTAACAGTCATATCATTGATAACGGAGTCACAGTAGTTAAAGTGCGGCAAAATAAGAGTTTTAACCAACATCACTTTCACTTCGAACGGGAAACAGGAAGCATACCGCTTCAAACTGTAG